>NDXB01005174.1:211653-262023 GCA_002631895.1 Agapornis roseicollis
AAAAAAAAAAAAAAAAAGAAACCTGAACAAATAGATAAGGAAGCTATTTACAGAATGCCAAAACATCCTTCTGCATCCACGAATACACAAATTCTGTGCTGGTTGTTCTGCAGGGTAACAAGGAAGTAACCAGCAATACTATGCTCTTTTACTGACTCTGCCACTGACTTTACCTATAACCCTTTTTAAACCATTTCATTTCACTGGGGTCCATCTTATTTATCACTCAAGTGGATACAGTATATCATGGGACACAATATGGCTTAATTAAAGAAGACCCAGCCTAGAGGGATTTTAACTGGGTTTGAGGGCAGGAGTGATTATTGCACTTGATAGATTTGGGAAGTGGGGAGAAATTATAATTTATTACTTCTGTGCAAAGTTAACATTATTGTTAACATATATTCCCCCAGAGCCTTGGATGGACATATTTTGGAAAAATCAAATCAATAAGTGATTTAATATCTATCAAATGCTTTGGGATCTTTATTTGAAATGAGTGTTAGAAGAGCAGTATCTTACACCTTACTCTCAACTCTTTCATGTGCAAGCATGCCTTCTATTAATACAAGAACCCTTTGGAACCATTAGAGTTTATCAGCTAAATACATATTTTGGCACATTAACTAATTTTTGATTACCCAATTAGACTTTAACAGCTCCATCTATCCTGTAAATTTTTCTTAATGTGCATATTATGGACCCAATAGAACTTAATGGAGCTCCTTACAGTGTTCCGAGTTGATGCAGCTGGCACATGGACACTAACATAAGTATTTTCCTTCAGAGTGAGAATTACACACCTATCTTCCCATGTTGCTAATGGATGTTATGGCCTAAGTTGTCCCTGAGCACTGAGACAACACAAAAGACCCAAATGTAATCCAATTTATACCATTTCATATGTTGGCTCTCATACACCTCCACTTCCGCCATTCCATATCAAAAGTACATCTCCTGAAGTCAACTGAGTCACATCTACAAAAATCAAAACCCAGGACTATTTGACATATGGTAAACCATGGTGGTGATGAGCAAGATACCTAGTGGCTGACCTGTGAGAAGCTGCTTGTGAAGTCTGCTTCCCCTCAGCTACATTTAGCATGCAGCTATGAGCTGGAGACAGTGCCTCCATACCATGTGCTGGTTGGTATAAAGTCACAGAACCACAGAATCACAGAATGACTTGGGTTGGAAAGGACCTTAAGATCATTCAGTTCCAACACCCTGCCATGGGCAGGGATCCCTCACACTAAATGACATCCCCCAAAGCTCTGTTCAACCTGGCCTTGAACACAGCAATGGATGGAGCATTTGCCACTTCTCTGGACAACCTGTGCCAGCGCCTCACCACCCTCACAGTAAAAAACTGCTTCCTTATATCTAGCCTGAACTGTCCCTATGTTCTCTCCCACCCCATTGTCTCTCAGAAGACAACATGCAGGCTGAACTCAGCACTGGGGCAGGACTTTTTCTCCCCTTTTGTGTAAATGCCATTTATCTGGTTGAGTTTTCCCCAATACACTGTCCAGCTCACAACCCATTCTCCATGCTCTTTGCCTCTGAACTACGCATTTCCTGATGAAAACACACATGCTTAAGAGCCACTGCAAGAAAGAAGATTATTCAGATCACTGGGACAACATCTACAGAGTAGACAGCCAGAACAAAGCAGCTGGCAGACAGAAAAAACACTGAAGTAGCAAACCTGCATCCTTTAGCAAAGAGGCTTAATGCATGGTATGGTTAGCGATAACCCTGTTTGGCACAAGTCTAAATACAGGACCTTTGGTCAGAACCAGTAATAATTAACTGCTAGAAACGAAAAGCAGAGCTATAATATACATTCTACTTCTCTGGCATTACACCTAGATCTGCCAAAATATCCAGCTACATGTATAACAAATGAGTGCTTTCAATGGGCTGTCTCCTCTGCTGAAAACAGATCAAACTACTGCCTTTAGAAGTAAGGCAGATTAAAACCAATGAGAAATAAGGAAAGGCTGCATTGACACACAAGGACAAATATTTACCATGTTAAAGTACATTTATAAAGTTATCTAATGCACTGTTCATTCAATTCTTTTCTGAATCTTTCATTTCTCTTAGCCTACACAATTAAGCCAGTTTGAGCCATTCCCAGTTTCACTTTCCCTCCTCCTCACAGGCTGCAAGCACAACACTGAAATGTTTCCACATCATGAAAATAATTCAGTTAGCATTCCTTTCCTGTTGAGAAATTCCTTTTCTACTGCTTTTGCAGTAGAAAAAAAAGTCATGTTTTTAAATCTCATTTGTTTCCTTACGATGCTCCTTTAATAAAGTGTGATAATGCCTGTTAAGGAAATAAGTTTTCCCTTTTCTGCATGTATTCTCACCCTGTCAGTGCTTTCATTATTTTCCTGCACAAAGTCCTTCCCTGATATCTTTACTCAGAGCAGCATTCACTGTTCATGAGGAGCACAAGTTCAGCCTGTCCTGCTACCACTGGATTCTTCTAGGCGATCCTTTTCCACTGTCTGGAATGGATTTTGAAAGAGATCCACCTTAAAAACCCCAAACAGATGTACATTGGAAGCACTGCCTGGGAAAGTATTAATATTGCTGCTAAATGCAGAGATAGGGCTAATTTGTTTCTATATTCTGCATCTTGACTATCACTTGGTGTACTTCTTTTCACAAGAGACAGTACACAAAGCTTTGCTTAGCGAAAAGAGAGGTGTACTCTGTACCATGATTCTCACAAGATCCTTCTCACTTGAGTATCACATCTCATACCCTGTGACAGAGCTCAAGAGAGCTCAACACAAAGGCGGATGGTCCCAAAATCCTGGCATCAAGCGCTGCCAACCAACCTGATCACCCTGTGTACTACACCTCTCTGTGGAACAGGCCCTGAACAGGCGTATCTACATCACCAACCACGTTGGCACTGGGAGAAAAATGTGGGGTTTGTGTAAACAATGCTTGTAAAAAGTCATAACAACAAAAACTACACAGCAGCTACTGCTGAGAGAAGAAAATGAAATCTTTTCTAATGCGTCTGCATGGTTAGATGGTGTCCTCTGCTGTAGGAACAACTTAACGCTCATTAAACCCTGTGCTGCAAAAAGATACTATATGTTGAGATCTCACTCTTGGCTTTTTGTTGTAAAGTTCACCTGTTTTCTCAGTTATCATTCTTATCTAATTTATTTTTCCATTTTACTTCTGGGACCTGACCTTCCTGGAAGAAACTGTGGGTGCCTGAGCAGGTATATTCCTTTTACTACGCTTTGTCTGCATCAGGAAAAACAAATGAAGGTATACATTTTTAATCATGCATAGCTACACAGGTGGGCATAGCTGAAATAGCCCCTTTTTTGTTATTTATTGCAGTCTGTGCTAACATCTCTGTGGTTTTTCCAACTGCAATTTGCACCCATAGGTTGTGTGTCTGTTAACTTAGCAGCCACAAATTAGACACGTCATGGTACCTTTGCTGTCAGCTCCTACTCCACACATCCAGCCATGCAGCTCCAGGGACAACACTGAGATTGCAGTTGCAGTTATGCTAAACCACAGGCACTGCACTAGTTGTCCCATGAAAGGAAGGCTCCTCCAAGAAATTCCATGTATTGAAAATCCATCCCATTGCTACTGAAGCTCTAATTGCAGCTGGAATATGTTGGGAATACAGAGAATGGCAGGAATTGCTTTATAAGTTTGCCTGATGGTTTAAGATTTGATACTGGGCACAAAGTATCTCCCACTTCTCAGCCAACTGGTTAAATGTAGTTCCACGAGTGACAACTATTACCTTCCATGGTAATTATGCCTAATTTACACTGTTCCCACAGAACTAATATAAAACCCCCAAACCTAAACCCCCCACAACTACCATTTCAGTGTTTAAGAGTGGGATGTCTGGGTTGTAAGCTATACACTATCTAAGTTTTCAACAGTATTTTTGTTAATTAACTTAGAGCACTGTACACCAGGAGCTGGTATCATTATTTCTGGTTTACAGATGGGGAAATGAAACAGAGATGAAATAACTCTTAACATGGGGATGATCTCCCATATAGTTAGAGAATCCCAAAATCAAATGTGAATAGACAGCAAGAATTTCTACTGAAAAATAAACTTTAGAAAAAGAATTCAGGAATGGAAGCATAGTTCCCATAGAAATGAATACCCTGGTTTTCCAATGATTCTGCTGGAAGCAACATTTCTGAAATTGCTTTCCCAACCCTTTAGGGAAATCCTTTGGTGTTTTTATTTATTTAACATCAGGAAAGCTTTTAAATGCAGAAGTAGAAGGTAACATTGCTTCATCTAGAGGAATGCATGGTAGATTGGAAAAGCATTTCCTCAGCAGAAGATTTTGGTGTCTCACTGTGTCACATTCCCAATTCTAAGGCAATGGCAAATTACAAACATGCCAAGCTTACATCAAGTAGCCCATTACATAAATTAGCAGCCAAACACTATATGGAAAAACTCCGTTTCCCATGCTCTGCTAAACCACATTTTGCCTACTGACACCTCAAACAGAGTCCCATTTGGGGCTGAATTCACGAAAAAGGGTGGTTCTCTTTTGAGTTTCCTCCAAAGATAAGCATGGAACACCACCCAGAAAAGGCATGCACAAGGGGTTTAAAAACACCCTCTCCCTGCCTTACCTGGCCTATGGAGAGGGATGCACACACCCATGGGCTCTGCTGGGCTGCTCTGGCTTGGTCGACTCTTGCTGCCTTTGGCCTTAGGGAGTTTGACTCTCCCTTTGGAGGCACCTGAAGCCACCCTGGGCTTTACCAGCCTCCTTGGCCTTTGCCTTTTCACAATTTAATGAATGTACACAGATACACCACCCAGTTCATTCCTGTCTGTTGTAAAATATTGGCTGTTATTTGCATTGGACTTTGCAGCTTTTCATAAGGAGCTTCTCCACTCTCCTCCCTCTCCTTTTATACATACCTTTGATCATACAGATTATTAGCAACTTTGACAATTAAAGGCTTATCACTGAGTAGGCAACTCAGCATCCGTTTAGATGAAATGGGGCAGTTACACCTTTCCGAAAGCAAATCTTAGACTGATGAATCTCACTGCACCACGTAGCCTGAATGATGCAAAGCTGTAGTGATCTGGACCTCTTTGGCAGTTTGGGCCTTGTGTTACATCACTTAAGTGAAGCTTTGAATTCTTATTATCTTATTGATGAAAAAGTGCTGATGCAGTATTCCATGTAGACACAATATAAGGCCTGGCTGTTGTATGAATGTCCTGGGTTCAGCAGTAGCAGTCATTTTTCTCCTTCTTAGTAGCTGGTGCAGTGCTGTGTTTTTGACTTTCAGCCAGGGAACAACACTGATAACACCAATGTTTTCAGCTGTTGCTAAATAATGTTTACTCTGACCAAGGACTGAGTCTCATGCTCTGCCAGGGAGGAGAGGAAGCTGGGAGGAAGCAGAGACAGGACACCTGACCCAGACTAACCAAAGAAATATTCCATACCACAGCATGTTATGCCCAGTATATAAACTGGAGGCAGTTACCTGGAAGCGCTAGATCACTGCTTGGGTCGGGCTGGGTATTGGTTGGAGGATGATGAGTGGTTGTATTCTCTTCCCTTGTTATTTCCCTTATCATTATTATCATTGGCGGCAGCAGTAGTGGTTTTGTGTTATACCTTAGTTACTGGACTGTTCTTATTTCAACCCATGGGAGTTACATTCTTTTGATTCTCTTCCCCATCCCTCTGGGAGAGGGGGGGAAAAAGAAGGAGGAGGAATGAGCAAGTGGTTGTGTGGTTCTGAGCTGCCAGCTGGGCTTGAACCATGGCAATGAGCATACAACATCTTTGCTGTGAAAAACAGCTGGCTCCACAAAGTTCAAGAGCCTGTGCTTGGTTTGCAATAAAATACCTATGATAGCTTTTTCTCACTCAAAAGCACCTGTACTTGAAATATCCATCTCACAAACCTTAGAGCTGCATCTCTACTCACAGTCCAGGTTATCTCTCTGCAAAGGACTGGATCATGTAACCTTCATCAAAATCTATCTAGGAGCCTGAACTAAGTCTCTGTACAGCAATATTCATGGTATCAGGCTAAAGACTGCTCACTGGCAGCATCACAATTTGTTCCTATGCTCCAAAACTCCAAAGGCATCCTCTTGCTCTGCCTGCAAGAGCTTGTTCCATGTAAAATAAAACCTAGAAACAATATCTTCCATCAGTCTTTTTCTGTTCTCCCCAAAGCAGGAGGGTTCCCTGAATCAGCAGTCTGTTCCTAGATACCTGAGCACTCCTCTGTGAAATGCCAAATTAGCACATAAACGCTAAGCACCATCACTGGGCTGACCTAAGGTCTTTACTACCTCTGGAGTCAGGGACTTGAGAGGTAGTAGAATATACTAGACTTGGTCTAGTATTTCTGGGTGGCCCATAATTACTTTTTCAATTATTCTCTTTATTGTGGCACCTGCTGTACTGTTTAAAATAGGTTTATGGGTAAAACACATAGAACATACTGCCAAGTTAGACATTTTCCCATCTCATTTACATGTCTTCCATCCTACCACAAACTAGATAGTCTTTTATTTCTTGGATTATCATACAAACATGTCGAGTACTCAACATTCCCTTCCCTGTTTTATCACAGGACACCAGGACACGAGGTGCTAAATACCACTCCATGCACAGTCTCAGCGTGGAATGTCTTGCTTTAATAGAGAAATAAAATGATATAAGGTCATAAGCTAAGACTATCATAAAGTGCATCGCAGGTACCCTATACTTAAATACTCCCATGCTGCCTCTTAACTCCAACTGAGGCAATTTTCCTAATGCCCATAGAAGTGACACATTTAATTCCCCTCCCTTAATAATCATACCCTTTCCTCTCTAATATGCCTCCATAAAAAGTTTGTTTTCTAAAATAAAACAATTTTTTTTAGAAAACCATATCCTTAAAATACTTAACATAAGAAATGCCAGGAGTCTAAAATGAAATTTAGAAAGCCATTATGTGATTGTGTTCAGATAACCACTGGAGACCATTCGTTCCTCTGAAAGAGAGACCAAACCCCACAGCACTGTATCATGAGCACTGTAAATACACTTGCTGGACTGTGTGAAAGTGGCCTCAGCCACAAATAGCAACCTCAGCATCTTTCTGTTCATATTTCCACCTAAATACTTGTGAACAGCTAACCTCCAAATCAGCCCTCCAAATCAAGATCTGAACCTTTCTGTCCTGACAGTGCAGTGCTTCTGTGTTACTCACCAATCTGGCATTCTGCACATCATCTGATGATAAGCTGGGTGGAAGAGGGGCCATGAACATCACCCGTACCGTTCTGGTGTATTAAGTAAATTATTCTCCAACTGGATCATTGCTTGACTCCCTGTTTTCTAAAAATGTCAACTCCTATAGAAATAAACCCTATATTTCATCTAAAAAATAATTAGAAAGCATCACAAAAGTTATATTGGTATCTCAATGAGAGTTCTTTCACACCAAGACAGGAAAAAGAAACAAAAATCTGAGGTTTTTCACCTGAAAATTATACATGGAGTCCCCTAATCAGCAAGTATTAGGTAGGTTTTATTCAGTCAAAAGGATGAGAAAAGGAAATCAGAGTATGCTAAATTTACATTCATACTTGCTACTAGACTTAGATATGGGAACTACATGGTAGTTAGAAAGTTTAAGTTAACAGTATGGTCACTACTTTTCAAAATGCAATTACTCTCACTGTATAATTTCTTATTAAGCAGTATAAACTATGCCTGGCATGTGCAATCACTAGTTCAAAATGAGCAAAACCTAGGGACTTTATTGTGTAAATTAACATTGGTTCTACTAGTGCCAGGGGAAGTTTTGCCATCAGCTTCAGCCAGTGCAGCATCTGCCCTCAAATCTTGATAGAAATGAAGTTTCAGTAGTACAGTAAATCCATGTGGATGCTGATTCTTTTCACGGCATTTTCCAGAACAGAGGTTTTATTTCAGATGAGCAATCCGTCTATTTTGCTCATGACCCACTCATAAGCAGGCTGAGAATACATCACCTTCCCACAGCCACGATTCCTAAACTTTATTATTTCCCACACCCTCCCTTTTTTCACCATGGAGATGGTGGATAAACTGCTGAGTTTCTTTTCCATGTTGTTTTTTACAGCAAGTTGCCATGTTGTCCCTCAGACATCTCTTTTTCAGAATGAGCACCCCCAACACTGTCAATATTTCCTGACAGGTCACATGGCCTCTCACTCTTACCACCCTCAGTGCTTTTCCTTTGGATTATGACCAAACTCTCTGTAGCTTATTTGGGGTGCACTGCCCAAATCTGCACTTAAGGGTATCACTGAGCTCCTACCAAAGCTGTGAGGAGCAGAAGTCACTCCATACTCCTCATGGGCCATATTTTATGTTACATCTTCAGCACTTGTTAGCAAGAAAAGCTCTTAATTTCAACATGAACATTTCTTCTGCCAGCTTCACACTTGTTTGTAATAAACTGGAACCTTTAACACTGTAAACAGCATTAAATGAGAAAGTCAGGCATAACTGGTTATCTTCATTTAGCCTACACCCCAAGATGACTGAACACTGCAGGGTTACTACTGGAAATATGTAAACACAGGCACGTACACACAGCCCAAGTACAATTAACAGAGACTAATCTAATGTGTATTCAGATGCAGACATACAAAGATAAATAAGCTATAGATATAATATAAACACTCACACACTGCGTAGGTCTGTAACTGAGAGGTTTATCTAAGTGATTAAGAATACCACAACTTTTCCAGATCCAAAAAGAGAGAGGGAAAAGAAAAGGATAAAAAGATAGTTAAATATAACCACAGCTAAAATCTGATTCCCTTCCTTTATTGCCTTGAGTTCAGATACATGGACTCGTATGTGTGCGTATATATACATATATACACACACGTATATATATATATGTAAGAGACTATATCATCTTTAGCATGTCACACTGCCTGTTCCTCCTCTGTGTAAACACGTTCAATTCCTCTGAAGTCAGTCAAAACACATATGTAATGTAAATATGTGTTTGTGTATGTATGTGTACAAACAGGACAAATGGGAGTAGAATAAGGCCCCTCATTGGCTCAGGTCTTGCAGGTAGTTGTGATAATAGGAAAACAAGAAAACTAATATGCTGTAGTTACCTACTCTGCAATAATTATGTAATTATACTGTAGTTACAATACCTGATTATCGATGTACTGTAAAATAAACTGTTATCAAGTTTTTTTACTGTTCACTTCTATTTACAGTCATCTCTGATAAAGACTAAGCCTCCTCAAAAATGCATGATAAAGCTTCTTATCACAGGTTTTAATGCCTCTAATAACTACTGTAATTCTGTGTGATTTAGTGCTTTGAATAATCCACTAGGATTTTTCTCTAGATCTTTAAAAGGATTGTAATGTGTAAAGAGGTGTCATAGTGATTAAATTTACAGGACACTTACCAAAACAGTGATAAGAAGGGATGTTTAATTAACACATGTACACGTTGTTCAACTGTACTATCATGCAAAAATGGGAAGACCTGAATGAGACCCCTATTTTCCTTTCAAAATGTTAAAACAACAACAAAAAAAAAAAACCAACAAAGTATTATCATCACTATACAATATAGGAGCAGACATCCTGAGGGCAACAGCAAATCCAGGCAAATTCTGAGGTGGGTGCCAGCCTAGTGGTGCATACTGGGTATAGCCAATGTCCTGGTACCCACTGGACATCCCAAAGAGAAAGGTAAAACTAAGTCACGTATGACAGTACACGGAAATTCACCAGCTGAGTATGGAGATGCCATTCCTTTGCCTAGTGGATTGTTCAAGGAGACTGCAGTTCTCTTCAGCTATAAAGCCTGAAAATATCAATGCTTTTAGGACTCATTGATAAAAGTCATTGCAGAAAAACAGTTGAAGGTTACCTTATCAGACATTTTTGGACTCCACGTCTCAGAAAGGCACACAGGTGCTCTAGAAAATCCCTTTTCCCTCCATCAGTAGATTTACTTAATGGCCAAGGCTATCCCTTGTTTGTCTAACAGATAAGTAAATTTAAGTCAAGCAATGAAGTGCCCCAGCAGACTAAACCCCAACAGAAAAGAGCAGAAGAGTCAACTATACAGCAGCTAGTGAAAGAGAACCTTTCTCTCTCTATGGGCACTTTCCATTTTAACTTCTACTGACATTTTGTCCACTGTGATGCTGACAAGAAAAAAGTTGTAAAAAGATCTAAGGTGTTATCATATGCGATCAAAAGGTGAAAAAGAAAAGTAAGCAGCTCATGCAACTCATATTCCCACAGGGGAAATAGCCTTTTTAATATTAGAATTGTTTATACTTTGAAATGGAAATCCTAACATGTGCAAGTGCATGCAGCTGAAGTAGAGTTCACTCCTGGATGGGGAAGAGCCAGGCAGTAACAGGGCACAAGAACAGGCTTTGGCTTCATGAACGGAAACATAAATCTCTCCTTTGTAAAAATGATTCCTAATGATCTCAGAGTTTAGTATGGAAGTGAGTGCCACTTTTTTCTTTAGAATGAATCCCACGTTATTTTGTATCACAGTCCTGGCACAAGGCTGCAAAGATGAAATCATTCCTTGACCATTATTATGGGCACGCCTGCTCTGATCTGCAGTGCTATGCGGGGGCACACAAATACTGGAAATGGTGTAACTGCATTATTACTGTGCTCTGCACAGGCTTTTATACGCTGCTTCTCAGCAAGATTAATTATCCTGAAAGGAGCCTCACACTACTGCCATTACCCTGCTCCCAAAACCTGAGTTACATCATTTAGGACACTGTGTCTCGCTATTTGAGCACATCCACGCAGCTTTATTTTTTACAACAGGAGAGAAAAGAAAGTTAACAGGAACAAGCTCAGAGATCATGAACAAGGCAGAAAACTTAAACATTAACAGGAAAAGGGAGCAAGCACTGCCGGTGTCAAAAATAACATGCTCCTGAGTATAACTATTTATCTACCTGGCAAGCAGGACTGCTTACCTGTGGAATCTTTTCTCTGCAGCAGATGAAGGTGTGGGAACTTCCTTCTTCCTCTGTTGGCAGCATTAACAGAGCAGCGTGTGGAGGGAGACCATGGGAGGAATTTATTCCTCCCCTCTGTCATCAAGAAACTATTAAGGCAGCTTTCAGAACTCTCAGAGGGTGTTTGAAACATATACCACTTTGTCTGGCTACTCTCTGGATGGGCTAGCATACATAAGGCTGCAGTCTTTCCATAGAAGAACAACTACTTTTTAAGTAAAATATACAAGTTTCTCCTGTAACACAGCTTCCCATTCTTGCAAAGAAAGGTATTGCACCATTTTATGGCTTAGAATGAAAACCAGGTGTAAGGCTCAAAGGTTACATTTCAAGAACACATACTTATTGCCAGCATTATTATGAGTATAGAGCTTGTAGCGAGAGGCTGAAACTCCCAAGTAAATGAACTAGTCATCCCCTTCACAGCTTGTGCTAACCATCTGAAGTAAATCAGTAATCCATATGAAACTTGTCTGACAGAAGGACTGGCAATGACTCTGAAAATCAGTGCAAGTTAACCAACCACGTGGTACATCATCCCGAACAACTTGCAGGTGAAACTGAAATGGTTTTAAATGCAACTTTGCCTTTCCTGGGAAAGAATTTATAGTAGTAAACATTCTAGATAATGTCCCTACTAAGGAAGACGTTAATAAGTAAGATAAAATAGTATCTACTGAGTGACTTAGACATTAGCAGAGCAGCCTTAGCCATTTTCACTATCCCTCATGAGTTAATCAGACATCTTTTCCAACATTTCCTTACATGCCTGTTCTTTCCTTCTGTGCTCAGCAAAACTATGAGCTATTTCCGAATGTGATGGTTAACCACATTTTTGTTACTTTTCTGCGTTAGATGGAGAACAATGAGATTTGCAGCTGAGAAAAAGGGAGAAGAGGGGGATTAGAAAGAGTGAAAGGGAAAGAGCTGGGGAACAAGATGACAAAAAAGAGAAAGAAGGAGAGAAGAGGAAAATGAGAGAGGAAAGAGACAGAAGAGATAAAGAGTAAAAGAGAGAGCAGAGGAAAGAAAGAGGAAAGGAGGAGGAAAGCAGGAGGAAAGGGGAGGGAGGAAAGAAGAGGGAGGAAAGAAGAAGAACGCAAGAAGAAAGGAGGAGGAAAGAAGGAAAGAAAAGCTACCACCTCTTCAGACAAATGACTCAGACATGATCATCTTCTGACCTCAAAAAGCAAATGATGTATGAAATCTTCAGAAATGTTGATGATGCAGCTAACTGCATGGAGGGTGGTTTTAATCTTAAGTAAAACCATCTGGTTTAACTACCACTGAGTAGTAAACCATCCACCACCTTGAAGTTTATCATTTTAAAAGTCTAATATTTATGGAATATTTATATCCAGTCTGCTTTCCCTCAAAGAAACTTGCCTTACCTTTCTAATCCTCTGTCTGGTCTTTGCCTTGGTACAGAGACAGACATCGTGAAAAGCAACGGAATGTATTTCACCAGGATATATATGCCATATCCTTTGTTATCACAGAAACAAAAATACACTTGTTTTGATCTAACTACATGCATTTAAAGAATTATCAGTAGAACATAAAATGAAGCAGAGAGGTCTCTTTAATGTCTGGTGGTTCCAGCTGTTTTTACCAAAGCTGCAATAGATTTCAATGGGAGCATTGCATGCTGAATGGCTCCCAGACTAGAGTTAACCCCGGGCTGTGTACAAAGGAGAAGATGCTCACCCTATGGAAGGCATATGCAAGCTGAACTGCGCATGTTGAATTAAAGACATCTGCACTTTGGCAGAATTTGGACAATGACTCACTTTAATTATGTAAAGATTTCAAACGGGGCAAACTCCACTGTAGTGACTCACATTAGTGCTACCACATGATATTCTGATAGCTACATCAGTATATAACTCATGTCTCTGCTGCAGAGTTTTTACAGAGAGAATGACATATTACCTGACTAGCATTAAAAGGACTCCCTGTTCCCAGCAATGACTGGTACATTAAGTAATGCTTCAGAAAAGTAGGATACAGTACACCAAGTTTGGTTTGGTTTTTTATTGGGTTTTTTTTTCCCTGACACAAACCTACAGATTGTTTAATGACAATATTTCACTGTCATTTAAAAATCGATTTTCTATTTGGTTTTTATTTCTTTAAATTTAGAGAGTTGTGGGGAACAATTTCAGAAGAAGATACAAACATCATTTCCTTTTCCCAAGAAGAATTATGGTGCTGCAGACCTCTGTAGGCTTCTAATCCAAGACACTCCCACCTTGCCTTTACATAAGTGCAAACACACCATCACTACATTCAAGAATTAGGTCTGGCAGTAAGGGTACCAGGCAGTTTCTCATGGTTTGCTTCACAGACACGGTCTTTTCCCTGCTACCTCCTGCACTTTTCAACATGGGTTTGGTTTGCTTGGTTTTGTTGTGGACTATGAGAATGAAGTCATTATGCAGCTACGACAGATTAATGGGACTGATGACCTTGAAATGTCCACTGTGAAGAAAAAGTATCCCCGCATTATTTGTCTCAGATTTTAAAAAGTAGCAAAATACTGTATTACTTACTTCAGCATTGTTAAGGGAGAGTCCTTTGCTGATCTGGATCAAGTCCTTTTTCTGAGCTCTGAGAGTTGTTTTTATCCTGGAGCATTGCCTTACTCTCCCATTAAACATTCAGAAAAGGGATGTCCACTACAAGGCTTTCTAAACATCACTTTCAGGCATACTGAATGTGCTGACAGGACCCTTAAGCAACAAAAGGCATTTTCACTAGAAAAGGAATGTATTAATGGGACAAACATGGACTTTGTTAATGCCAGATGCTGACTATAGGCGTGAATGTGGAGTATGATGAATGGGATGATGAGGAGAAAGCAATCTTAATTGTGCATTAGTTATGTTTGTGCAATGTTTTGCATAACAATTACAGCTCATTGGTAGACTAGTGATCCAAAATCACAGCCTTCCAAAAGAGTTCAAGCAGCTAGGCTCTGTCCAACCTGGCCTTGAACACTGTCAGGGATGGAACATTCACAACTTCCCTGGGCAGCCCATTCCAGTGCCTCACCACACTAACAGTAAATTCTACCTTTCATTTTCTTTTTAAAAGCACAATTTAACTTTTTTTTCCCCCTAAGGGTTCACATAAAAGTTAGATTTAAAATTGGAATCTAGATTAAAGCTCACTGTTAAAAGTGTTCCTGAGAGCAGAGGTAAACTGACCAGAATGTGACAACAACACAAGTGTAGAGTGATGATTGCTCATAATCGATACATCTGAGGACACAATGGTTTCCTTCATCCTCAGAAGCACCCCAGGGATCCACACCAGTCACAGCTGATGCAGAGTACAGGACATCCTGCCCCATTGACTCCATGATTATACATCATGGGTTAGCACCACTGGAGAGCAGGAGAGATGACTTTACACAACACTCAAAGGTGTCAGATTGTAACATGTCATAGTTGCCCTCGTCTTCATCCCACAGAAGAACTTAGGTCCTTTGGAACATACTATCCACCAAAACAAACAAAACAAAAAAAAAAAAAATCAAAAGAATTCAGAGAAAAGGTAAGAACTGTGCCTAAACCCCTATTTACATAAGATATCTTTAGGTCAGGTTCTCCACTGCCTTTCAAACTTAACACTAGAACACTGCCCTGGGAATTCTGTTTTTAAATAGTCCATTCATCCCTTACTCCAATAAATGGTAAGCGTACAGTGCTGCTAAGTCAAGCTGTTTATCAAAGACATTTACTCCTGCACAGAAACTCATCTCCCATGGTGCAGAAGAGCACAGCACTGTGCTGTGACCCAGCTCTCAGCCAAGGGAATGAAGAAAACATCAGAACCAAAGAACAGGGCAGAGACCAATTTTGATATACTCCAGTGAAAGGGTACGAATACCTAAAGGAAGCTACAGGAAATCTGGAGAGGGACTTTGTACAAGGGCATGGAGTGACAGGACAAGGAAGAATGACTTTAAACTGAAAGAGAGGAGATTTAGATTAAACATTAAGAAGAAATTCTTTACTATGGGGGTGGTTAGACACGGGTTACCTAGAGAAGCTGTGGCTGCCCCATCTTTGGCAGTGTTCAAGGCCAGGTTGGACGGGGCTTATGGCAACCTGCTCTAGTGGAAGGTGTCCCTGCCCATGGCAGAGGACTGGTACTGGATGAGCTTTAAGGTCCTTTCCAACCGAAACCATTCTATGATTCTATTTAAAGTCTCCACCCCGTTCATTGGCTTTAACATTTTGACTGGAAGTTGGAATAATTTTTTTAATGGCTATTTTATCCAGTGAGAGAAGAAAACGAGTATCCCACAACTTTGTGCCCTGGTGGACTCCTACAAATTATTTATTACTGCAGACTGATACTGAACATATAACTTTAGGCAGACTCACACAGAGCAGGATTGTACATTCACAGAACTAAGCTTCACATTCAGTCATATCTCCAACTCACTGGAAGCATCTCTATAGTAAATATCAAAATACCCCTTGGAAACTCATCAGCAAGTACAGCAAAGAGCGGTCCCAACAATAGCCTCTTTACATTCAGTGTAATGAGATGTACTCCATTATATTATGAGTTCAAAGAGGGAAGGCCAATTCTCTTCTAAACGTAGCTTCTCATGAACCTGAATCCAATCACACATTCCCTTTGTAACAGCTATCTCCCTTGACGCTGCTCTACAAAATCTACATCCTATCACCACTTTAAATGTCACCTGTAATATTTCAATAAATAGAGAATCGGTGGTTTCCTTAAAGCCCTCGTATTCCTCTTGCTGCAGTCCTTTTGGCTCTCTTCTATTGGTCTTGCTTAGCTCACTTTCATATGAACGTCAAATTTTGCATTTGCTGTGTGCTGTCATCTAGACTCCCTTGTAAAACAATTTGGTTTTCCCCCAGTTGGTGCACTAGATCAGCATCCCCCATTTCCCCACTCCAGAACAGAACGTAGTTAAGGATCATGGGAAAATAACACACACACACTAGTCATAAAATTAGAGAATTTCAAGTTGGGTTCTGCTTTCTAATTTTACATGCTTCACTTCACTTCCTTATAAAAAGAGAAATATAAATGGCTTTGGCCACCAGATATCTATTAACTCCTTGTGCATCAGATCCTGTGAAGCAGAGATGACAGCAAGATCCATAGCAACTTATGAGGAAGAGCCTGTGCCTTTCAGAATCACATCCAATTCACAAAAAAATAAAGCCTTTAGCCCAAATGTTTCTTCCTCTGTCTGTCTACTGTGCAACAGTTATGAAACATAATCCAGAACTGTCTCTGTGTTCATAGTGTACAGGAAAACGTTTCATGACCTAGGGGAAATACTTCATCTGAGAAGCCTGCCAGGATGACATTGACAGCCTTGAAGCAGAAGAACCACTTGGTTCTTCTGGCAAAGACCGGTGCAGGAGGTGCAGTGGCCCAGTTGTTTAAAGCAGAGGTTGTTTTGTACATCCCCACCTCAACAGTGGCACCTCCACCTTGGTTTTTTTGCTGGTAGAATGGAAACAACTGAGACCTGTCTTTGGCTGTGGGGCTGAATGTCACAAAAGGAGAAATTAGCTGCTTCTTAATTAAAAAAGGTTAAATTGTTTCTACACCAGGGATAAAAATATCATCAAATTGCCATTTCTCATCACAAGAGTAAGCAAGAGGCAACTGCTGTTCTTCAGTGTTTCCTGGCAGGTTCTGGAAAGGGTAAAACCCACCAGGATATCTTCTACCATGGAGGCACATGATAGTGGGGAGGCAACTCAGGATCCACATCCCGAAGTCTACCAGGGCTAAATCATATTCCAGTTTGTCTCCTTGTTTAAAAGGAGAGAGAAGGTAACAGAGGTCACTGAGAAAGATGTTCATGCCACATCTTTTGACACACAGCATCACACAGACAGAATTTATTACTTGCCCAACCTGTACAACATTGTCTGTGGCAGATTTCTAAGAAAGAAACCCACATATTGTGATGCTTACTTAACTACAAAATTCCTCCCTCACTCAGATAGGAAAGACTGTAGATGTTCACCTTTACTGATCTTCTACTGTAATTATTTTTATAGCAATTCTCCTCCATTAGCTAGAGGATCTTAATGGAATAAATAGAAAAATGAGCTCAAGCCTGAGTATTCTGCATTGTAATCTAAATTAAACTAGCATTACAAATTTGTTTACATATCTCAGTTGAGTTATGCAGTTTCAAAAGTTACTTGCTGAACGTAAACATGTCTCCTGATGCTACATTACCCACTATATGCAGTAAAATATAACCTAATGTAATACAATAAAACTGAAAAACCAATAAATGTTCCTATTTATTGAAAAATTGGCCAAAAAAAAAAAGCTTACTGTCAGTTTTTAAAGACTGAAAATCAATAGATGATGAAAGGTTGTGTTTTTTGTTACCATTAGACTGTTGACTCTAGCAATAAGTGAGATATGGATTACAACTGGGGGAGTAAAGAACCGGTGAGATATACAATTTGGAGCTAAGAAGCTCCAAAGAACCCCAGGTCTGGGGTTTTCAGAAACTTAATTCCCAGTATTTGTGCAGTAGTGGCCATCTAGGCAGCACTGTTAATGGGCCCCAAGAGCATAGCTCCTCCATTTGGTTAACAAAGCCATCTTTAAGTATCTTCCTGTCTTTAAGAGCATTTCTAAATTAAGGGGGCTCTTAATCAGAGTTGCATCTGCTAAGGATCGCAAGAGAAGGAGACTCAGCTTTCACAGATATTCACATCCTGCTAATCAAAATAATCCTCAGACAACACAATGAAGCTCCAGCTATTTCAGTCCCACCTCTCATGTGCCTGGATTGAGCCCACCAAGCTCAACAGCCAAGTGGTGTCCCCAGGTCTGCCCCACACACCCTGTGCAGTCCTCACGTAACAACTAAACAAAGCTGCAGTGATAAAAAGCACTGAGCTAAACACAAATGCTGCATCCAGAGTCCTTAAATAGTGACCTATGCCAAAGTTTCTCCAAGTGAACCATCACAGGTAGATATGGTTTCACCTAGTAGGTATGACCATTACATATAAACCCAAATATGTATGTTCTACCAAAACTATATTCCTAAACTCTGGAATAGAATTTGAAAGGATGCCAATTATCACTGGGAGTTAGGGTTGCTTTTAGGAGTTATATGATGTACTCTGTACATCTCATAATCATACAGCAGCTCAAGCCTTGCTAGATGGGGGTAACATGGTAAAAGCCAATACTGCCTTTAGATATACAAATGTACTTCCCCAAAAAAGGCAACAGTGACCACTGGGCCTGGATGTGACAGAGAACTAGTAAAGTCAGCTGACCTGCTTATGACAAGAGCACAAAGTTGTGCAGTTTTAAGTATACAGAGAAAAACACAAAAGTCAGAAGACCTTGAATGAGTTGACAGTGTACAGAAATGACCATCCTCGTACTGGCCCCAGTCCTGTACTTTCATAACATAAAACTTGTGCTTCAAACTGAGGACAGTAAAAAGATCATTAATTTTCATATCCTGGTTTACTTGTTTCCCCAGGTAGAGAGCTAGCTATTTCTGACAAGGTGGCTGTTACCACATATGCATAATCACATACCAAAAAAGATTCATGTTGTTCCTGTAAGCTTTTCCTTAAGTACACCATGGAAAATAACTCTGATGAAATAATTTGCCCAGAGCACTGCTTCTCTGGAAGATTTGTATAATTTAACTGCAGCTCTGTAAATAATTTGGTCATAGACAGGCCACCAGCACAATTTGGTGCTAAACCCATGCAACATTAAGGAAATGGCCAGCAGGCCAAAAATTAAATCTCAACTAATCAAAGTATGTACAACTCCTAGTATGTACAATGCACATTAAAACCCAGTCCAAATCTACCCTTTCTTGGAATATGCTTATTCAGTTTAAAGGAATACACTGAATTGTTCTTTGGGAATTAACACAATGAAATGTCATGCTTTCAGTGAGGAGAAGGTGTATGGTTAATCCTGCAGATCTCCATAAAGATAACATGATAACATCCCAAACTTGCCACAGCACAATTATATAGCATAGGATTTGGTACTGCTGCTGAACTGCCAGTAACGTTCACCAAAACCTCTCAGTTCTCCTTGTGTTGTTACCCTGTAAAGTAGTAAAAGCTACTGCCCTGATTTTCAGTCAAGCCTTAACTGAGTCTGCAAGCAAAAGGTACAAAATTGTATGCACGGTACATTGCACCTTTAATCATCTACCTACCTGCAATACTCAAGCAAGTAGATAGACATCTAAATGTTCCAACTACAGGCTTAAAATAAGTTACAGTTTTGTAGTACATGACTCTGTCCACATTATTTAAAAACTGGCATTCACATCCCCTCTCAACCCAAGTATCACTAAAGCCAATCAAAAACTCCAAGTCAGTAGCAGAGCCAAGACCAAGCCTAAGATTTAGTATGTGAAAAAGGGAGAGAACCAACAACTGCAGGATGCTTCCCATTCACGCTTTGTGTCTGGACAAACATTTTCCCATCAGAAATGTCCACAATCAGCATTGCCTTCCTGCACCATCAGACTGTAAATCAAGATAGGTTCTGGAAGCCTTCTATGATTTTTACCAAATGAGAAGGAAAGAGCAGAGAAAATAATACACAAAACAAGGCAACAAAGCCATTCCTCTCAGCAGGACTGAAAAAAGGCCTCAAGAAGAAGAGACACTTATAATTCTTTTTCAAATGAAAAACAGAGAAGGAGGTAGATGGGTTAAAAGCCAGCAAAAAGTAGCAGAAAAAAAGCCCACCAGGTATTGTTGCAAGAACCTCTAGATAAGCATCTTAAATCAGGGTAAATTACACACCTCATGCTGGTGACTCGGTCATGGGAAATTATGAAGCTACGTGATGTCTCATTTGTTGTGCTGAAAACAAATGTAAATAAATTACTGAGAGAATCTCATTTACATTTAGAAATTCATCCCAATGCATGACATGACTGCTGATGGTTTTTTTAAATGACACTTCGAGAAGAAGTGCCACTATTAAAAACAGATTATAGCCACCTCAGCAAGAGCCTCTGCTTGTGTGTACATGTCTGTCTGTATCTAGGAACAAGTGTGTAAAAGCAGACATTCTAGAGAGAACTTTTGCATCACTGAGAAAAAAGGCTTTCTTTTACTGATTCAGAACCAAAATGGTGGTGTCGGGAGACAAACCCATCAATCTGTATTCTTCTGTTTATTTTTTCCCCCTCCAGAGTGGGAAACAGCAAGACAACATTATGGATTGGCTGCTGCCAGTACAACAGAGTGCAAATGCTAAAATTGTAGGAACAGAAAATAGCGTGGCATGTCTCTCCATCACCAAGTGTAATAAAACTTCCCCTTAAATACACACACAAAAAGCCTTTTGCTAAGCTTTTATCTCCCTCCCCCCGCCCAAGTCTCACATTTTAAGCTGTCACCAACCCAATTGAGAAGGATATCCAGGAAGCTGTAAAATGGAGAGCAAGTTGAACCATGGTTAGCTAAGCAGCATACATTCAGGCTAATATCCAAATGCTTTAGGGGCTGTCATTCTCCATCCCGCGTGGGAAGGCTGCAAAGAGACGGACTTGCTCGTATCATGATTGCTCGTATTATTACAGCAGTGAAAACACTGCATACTAATGGAGATATGTTTTCAGAAAGAAAACTGTTAGATGGCTTTTTAGACTCTGTGCCTGGCTGTCTGGGCTTCAGTAGCCAATGCCTGCTATCCCTTTCTTCGCTTCCCAAACAGAACTCTCCAAAAAAGTTAGTAACACGAGGGTGAAATAAAACATATTTCCAAATGGGGACATGACAGTGTTCTACAAGCCCACATACAGCAGCATATTTACATAAGCCTGCATAGGTCAGAGAGTTTATTTGTTAAGGGACAAATAAGCAGGCCATGAAATAATTATTTTTCATTGTGCCCTGCCAAACCTATCCAGCCAAAGGCTAAATTGAGCTGCTATTGTGATTATTTGAACTGTGGAGCCAAAAGTCTTCACTGCAATGCATCCCAGCTGTCCTAAATTTTATTCTGATGGCTAGTTTTCACACTAGCTTGAAACTTGGCAAAAATGCTCCTCAAAATAGGAAGGCGGAAGGCTTGCTTTATCCAGACCTACATCAGTTACTGATTTAGAGCTGCTCTGAGAACTTGATTATTAACAAATCACTTCCTGAAATTGTTATGACAAGATTCACATATGCAAACGGCAAGCTGCTCATATGTACACAGCTAGCAAAAGAATCTAATACAAAGGTTCCCAGATTTATTTATGGTTATTTCCTATGGTGCTTTACTGCAAATTACCCACTAAAATATAAAATAAAGGGGAGAGGTCCAGCTGCAGCACCACAGCTTTGACATACAGTGATATGGGAACACCCAGGCCATTACTGCTCAACATGCTTCTACCTTCACCCACCTCGCTGTGGGAAAGGATCTACCACTGCATTCTGGCATTAGAGGAAGAAAAACCACCAGCTCCTAACCCACAGATTTGGTCAGCACACCAAGGAACAGGTAGGATTACTCTGAGAACAGCTCAGATGACAGGCTTGGGAGGATATTTCATACTTTAAACAAGGCTGACAGTGGAGAGGGGGGAAAACCCAAATATTTTTCTTTAAAAACCTCATATTTCAGAGCTTAAATTAATCCCTAATAATTAAAGATTAGGAAGAGAACATAGAGGGAAGATTATCCCATGTCTGCCCATTGTGAGGCTCTTACAACTTTCCTTAAGGCGCCTGGGGTTGGTCATTGCTAGACACAGAACAGGAGGCTAGAAGGATCTCAGAAGTGATTCATTTCATACTTCCTACATTTCTGTTTAAATAACTAAGACACATATGAAGGACAATGAGGCTAATTGTTTTGAAGGCAGCAGACTTATAAATAAATGACATGCCCATCATTTGGTATCAGGCTGTACGTACCACATCCCTGACAAGACAAGCGCACCTCGCTGCAGCTGCCCTCCTCCTCCACAACTCCTACAATTTTTTTTTATGCTGTTTGTAATTTCACTGTAATATCCTGAGGGCAGCAACCACTCCACATTTACACATGAATTAGAACAACACCTCACACAATGGCATACCAGTCCTGATTGGACCTGGACTGCTCCTGGGAATGCTGCTATAAAAAGAGCTCATAAATGTATAGAGTACAGCATAGTAACACATACACACACACACACACTCACACACACACACACACACACACACACACACACACACGTACCTTTTATCAGAGTTACCATCACTGGAGTGTTAACTCTTGGTTTTCCCAATAAAATTGCTGATTGTTTCCTTGATGTCTAAGTTCCAAATGGCTGCAGGATGTGCAGCTAAGATCAAGCACACCCTCACCAGCATACTCTGTGAAGTAAGGTGTTTACTATGGATGTATCCACTGCTTAATAAAATGACAGAAACGTTACTGGGTCTTGTTATAATTATCAAGGCATAAGGCTGAATCTTGCTTAGGATCTGCAGCTGATGCAGTGATGAGCTGGGGATAGTCAGGATAAGGAATCAAAAGAACCCACATCTGTGTTAGCCACATGACCCCCACATACCTGTTACAGACCTACTGGGTCTTAATCTGATCAGCCCAAATTCTCTTCTTTTTTCCTTCCTTGGGAGAGGCTGTTTGAGCTAATATAAACTCAAATATAATATATTCTGGCATTTGAAATTTTACCTCTAACAAACTAGTTATTTTCTATTACTTCAGATATAAACAAATCCAATACAAAATTTTAACTTCCTCTGGTATTCAGTCACTTAAATTTTAACTGAAAAGATAATAAATACATTTGAAAAATCTTTACCAACATAATTCCAGTTTTCTTAAAAATTCTGTCACGTCCAGTATTTTCTGGGACTTTTTTTCCTGAAGGACCACAAAGGACCAGTATAGTTCATAAAGACCAAAAGGAAAAGGAAGAGAGTGGGTGCAGGTAAGGTGGCAAACCAATATATTACTTGAGTACATGCATAAATTCAGACACCTAAGCCTCCTTTAAGGTCAGGTTCCACGTTGGATTAGCTCATTCCAATATTTAATATCTAGGGGGGGAAAAAAAGGAAAAAATAGCCAAAATGTAAAAAATATACTTTAAAATCTTAGTTAGAACAGCCACTTTGCAAGGCCTGTATTTTGTGTTTGTATTGAACCAGAAGTTCACCTTAGAGATCTACCATACATACTACAATCTCTTCTCTTACAATAAAGAATGTAGAAATGACTTTTTGTTGACTACCACTTGATGGACCTTGCATTTATTAGACTAAAAACTCTACGCAATCAAATTCTGTGGAAAATCCAAGATCATAAGTTCTTTTTCTCTGGCTCCAGATGGATTGGTAGCTTTACAGGGCCTTTTCAGTATAACTTCACACTCAAGTTTTGTCCATAACATAAATATTGAAAGTTTCTGTCTCACAGCAACATGACCCTCATCGTTGGACATTCTCAGTCTGAGCACTTCAGCTTCTCTATAAACTTCCCACAACTCATGATTTAACACTTATTTCTTTTGCCCTGTGTGCCCACAATTCTAACTGAAGCAAACCCCGTGTCACACTTCCATTTGAGGAAAGATCATTCAAGAATACTATAAATATAGTAAAAGACCATGGTCCATTTGGAAGAGGCTATTGACAAACCAACTCACATTCAGCCATAGTCAGATAACGTGACAAAGTCCAGTGAAATCCTATTAGGGAATAATACAAATGACTGAGCTTAAAGAATACAGTTAGCTCCTAATTAAACAGCCCATAAATCTGTTCAGAACTTGCAGAATTTATCACCAGAACAGGAATCTCAAGACCTTTCATACAGTCTCATTTTAACAGCCCTGTTGTCCACTGAACAAACAGCTCTTATAAACGAGCTATTTCACCAACTTAAAAAAATAGATGATTATGCACTTAAAAGATGGTTATGCACTGAGTTTTCTTGAAATTGTGTAACATTTGCATGGTATAGCACATACCCTTACTTGTTCACTGCAGTCTGATTCAAAGTGCTATAAATATGTTTGCCCTTTCTGCTAAGCCCGCCTAAGGGATTAGCAACCCCCCAAAAGTTCAGTTGAATATTAACTGCATTAACTTTGCAGACTGTAACATACTGTTACACTCAAACAGCCTACAGTGCAGTATGGATGACTTGCTTAATAAAAAAAAATGTTTTCATGCAAAGACCTATTGCTAGAAAAAGAGTTTGTTCTGTCAAAGGGGGTGACCTCTTTCCATTTAATTTCATAAAAGTGAACAGGGATGTCCAGAGAAACACTTATGATTTTGTCTTTCAACCCAGATGGACTTCCCTTCACAACACAGCACCAGCTCCACTCCACGTTAGAAATTCAGTTCACCATGAAACAAACCCTGTGAAATACAACAGCAAAGTGTCATCTACTATAGTAGTGTGAAGTTAGAAAGTATGTAAAGAGATGTAGGACTGTTTGCTTACTTATTTGTTAAGTAGTGCTTTGTGTGCCAACTCCCATAAAAAACACATGTGCTGAAAGCACAATGTTATATAGCAGTGAAGATAAATAAAAGGAACAGGAAATATTTAGAAGTTGGAAGAGGGAGAGCTGATCAGAGTTCAAAAAGGAGGTGACTTGATAGCTAATGCCAGAAGTCAATGAAGAGCAGGTTCTTATACCAGGCAGAGGGATAACTTCATCAAAAGATGAAGAAAGAGAAGGAGAAGGAGGAAAACAAGAAAGGCTGGGACAAGTCTCTGAAGGTTACAAGTTATAAAGTGGGCTGAGTAGAGGTGCTTGATTAAAGATTAAAAAACCCTCCTTCATTATAATCACAGTAATACAAAAATGTAGAACATGTCCATTGTCTGCTGAAAATAGAAACTGCATAATATATTTTCCTTGCTTTTATTAAAAAAAAAAAAAAAAAAAAAAAACAAACCTTCTTTGTTGCTGTGGGAACATACAACTCTCAAAAAGACCTTGACATGAAATCTTTCTCATTGGCTCCTCAAGGATCACGTATGCATGAGTTTATACACACTCCCATATGAAGTGCAACCAGAAGCTAAATTCAAACTTTAAAAATTAGAAACCATATTTTTTTCCAAGACATTGCACACTTACTTGCTTCTGCCATTCACCATTAAGTTTTCTAGAAATGGAGACCAACAATAGGTGTTGGTGCAAGAACTTAAACTGCAGAGAGCCTCAGATCAGAGCATTAAACTGGAATTGAAGCTTTATAGCAAAAGAGAAATGCTTCACTCCCTGCCTTATACACACACACACACACACTCACAAACTGAACACCTGCTACCCACCATCCAGATGGGCCTGAATTCTCCTGAATCAGATCTTGGAGTTTTGAGCTCAGCTTGAGTTCAAGACATCAAAATGTATTATCATTTCATATTTTAAAAAATTATATCAGTGTTCAGGAGCTCCTACTTTCAGTGTTGTTTGCACAGTCAGATATGTATTAAAGTGTGATTACTCCCCAAATGTACTAGTACAGATAAATAAAATGCAGCTTTGCAACAACATTTAATTACATATGCTCACTTAATGCATGAAAACAAGAAACAAACTGATTTTTTATCATCAGCATGTTAAGCAAGATTGGGAATTTAGCTAATTCATAGTGACCAGGACTGGGTTTTCTTTAAGTCCATAAAGGCAATTTATCATCCCAAACTCACTTAAACTTTGTAGGAACCAGCCCTTAATGCACAGGTATCATAAAATATTAACACATTAAGAAAAAAACTAGGAAGTATTGTTTTCCTAGAGAATTTACTCAGCTTGCATAATGTAACATTTATCATCAATACAATATTTTGAGTTAAGAGACCTCTAGCCTCCTCTTCAGGAGGAGGTCTCTGTCTACTTCAGCAGCTCCTCTGAGTCCCTGTTTCCTGCACGTCAGTGGGCTGCTTGCAACTGGCAAAGTCAAGTTTTAAATCAGGACTGGCCTTTCCCCACCTCTTCTACTGGTCCTGAAATAAATGTGAGACGTGCAGGGGGTTAACAAGTCATAGGTACAACAGTAAGACGTTCTCCGCAGGGATCGCGGGCATCTGGAAGTGCTGCCGGTGGTGCTTTGCCAGAGCTGAGTCTGGCAAGCATCAAGGCACATAAACGCGAGTCCTGCTTGCTTGGCCAGCCTTGGACTGACCTTTATTCGTAGCGGGGAACAGGAGTTTTGTTAGTGAACACAGAGTTCTGGTCTACACATTTTAAAATTGATTATTTTATTGATGTGAAGTGCCCAGGTGCCCCTGCGACAGCCACTAATATAGATTTTGAAAATAAAATTAATTAAGGGCCAGTCTGGACCACCTTTACTGTCATCGTGTAGTACCCTTTTCTACAAGTAACAATGCTAGCAACCAGCAAGTACAAGTAGAGCGTTTCTAGAGTATTTCATTACATCTCAAAACACTTGACTGTGGAGTTCAAGATCACTGTCACCTATCTACATGCACACACACTCACTCTTCTCTCCTACCTTCCAAAAGGGAAACCGACAAAATTCCATGCCAGAGCACCAGCTCTGTCCCTCCAGACCATAACAGTGCAACATGGTACAAGCCTGAGCTGGAGCAAGAGCAGCCTGACACGCAGACTAATCTGAATTATAGTCATCCAGCCCTTGAAATGGTTCCTCATTAGCTGCTGGTTAATGGAGACCCAACGAGTAGTGTTATTTTCATCCCCTGCCTACTGAACACAAAATTCATTTGCAAATATCCTGTAAAATACTGCAAAGCAAGCCAAAGAGATATGACAACATAAGAGGCACACTATTTATGGAATGCACTTACCGTCATTTAGAAAAGGAAGCTGACATGAGCAACAGCCTAAATTTAGCAACACATTTAGTTTTTATTCACTAGTCACAATGACAACATTTTAGAAGGCTACCGCACACCTTGTGCGCTGAAAGGTTCCACTGAAATCAAGACAGACTTTGATCTGAAAGGACTTCAGGATCAGCTCCTTAATGAATAAAACACTGAGTTAAATTAAGGCAATCACCATCTTGACTTTCTATTCCAAGTAGATATAAAATTACATTGATTGCAGGAAATGGTGGCATTCAAACAATATTGCAATGGCCTAAGCCTGAAAGCTAAATTCATTGTTGAGCTAAACTAGGCTTTCAGAGGGCATCATTTGATTTGAGGGAAAAAAGAATCTACAAACCACATATTTTCAATTAATAGTTTAAAAGGCACAGAGTAAGAAAGGAAAAACACTGGTCAATATGCCACATGCCACTCAAACAAGAAGTCTTGCCATGTATATGCAGATACTGAGTATATATATATGTGTGTGTATATATATACAGGTAAGCATGTGGTTTTGTCTTTGGGGAAGAGGGTTGTTCTGTTTTTTGTTTTTGTTTTTTTTTTTGTTTTTTTTTTTTTTTTTTTTTTTTTTTGTTTGTTTTTGGCGTTTCTTTAAGGCAGGCTGTATTACAAAGGCAGAATTCGAAATCCAGAAAGAAACAATGTGTTTCGGAACAGCCTGAGAATGTTCACTTACCCACACTACCTTTAATTCAAAAGTAATTGCCAATCAACAGCGCACAAAGTTAAACCTACTTCTCTTGAAAACTCAGAAAAATAATTGATTCAAACCCTTACGTTTGGCACCTTAAAGACTTTTGGCCATGACTTACCTGTATAAATAGAAAGAACTAATTTACTACAGAAATGCCCATGGGCAAACATGTTCTGGCTAATGAAGTGTTCAGCTTTTGCATGATTAACCAGCTGGTGGGGGTGGTGTAAAAATCACAGGGCATAAAATAATAAGAAAAAATTGATTAGTAGCTCTCTTTTAAAGCACTCTATGAAAAACTTCCTTATTTTTGCACAGCAGTTGGGAAAGGGACTGTATGTACAGAAAAGATAGACTCAAATGACTTACCAAGGAGCCAGGCAGAGGCTGCACCAGGCACTCACTCCTCCAAGACCTGCATCGCAGAGAGGTTCAAGTGAAAAGTGAGATATCAACCAGCACCATGTCTGGATTACTTATACAACAGGTCCTGCCACTAGTCATAAAGGTAATTTTCTACTATATTGCAAAAGACATTATGCAAAATTAAGAACTGTGACTATGCTTTGACTCAGTTCAGTTTCTTCCCCAGTGCTCTACACTCGAGCACTTTAGCCAGCTACAGCTACTCCCATGAGTCAATTTAAGAAGAGCCTCCATACAAGAAATAATGCACACATTTAGGGAATGAGATGTAAAGAAGATGGGGTTTCCACTAAGGACTAAAATCCCCTTGCCCTTCCATCTTGTACAGGGGGTTTCTCACAAGCTCACATGCTCTCCCCTCAAAATAGGTCCTAATTAGTTTACAAATACTTGGCAGACAGGTCACAAAAATAAATGTATCATTAATTGTCCCCTAAACCAATGCAGGCTATCCTGAAGCAGTTTCACTTCATAGGCATTTGCTCTAGTTCCCTTCAGCTGGGGTATAACTAGCGTGTAGCAGTTTTCCTTTAAGAAGGAAAACCACATAATTTTATGGCACTGGATTACTTCAGAAATATGAAACAGCTGCTCATACAAAGCATATGCACCAATAACAAGAAATTTAAACTACAGGTAATTTTCAGTAGGCCACAGTAACAGTCACAGTCATCTTTACCTTCATGACTTCTATGGAAAATGCATGTTTTACATCTATTGATAGACTTCTAAAAAAATATTTGCATTTATGTACCATGAGAGAAGTGGGCAAAGGATCTGCATCTCAGGAATTTGCAATGAGTCCCAGCCCTGGGGATGTTCAATGCTGGGACTTCACGGGTCAAGAACCTATGTTAAATCCCTTTGGCAGTATACAAGCAGCCACCTTACATCCATGCCTGGTTTCTAACTGCAACATGATTCCAGAGCTTTCCCTCTCATGGCATATGATGGTATACACTATAACTTTCATATGCCCAGCTACCTGGATATGGATTCAATTTGTCAATCATGCTGGTATACAGTGTATGCTGACTCAAACTATTCAATCAACCCATGGGATTCTTTGCAAGGAGAAGTAATTTCACCTTAAGTGAGAATTACTATGAGAAGAACCAAAGCAGAACTCTGAAGCCCCTTTCCCTTCTTCCCACAACTCCTCCACTTACCTTAATTATGACTTTCTGAGGGAGACAATATCTCTAAATGCACCAAAAGAGAGATTTTTCCATGCTGTTTTGCCACAGAAACAAGGGAGATTATCCTGATCACTTCATGCATGCAGCATATACTCCACCCAAAGTTTCACACCAGAATTCAGAACCAGCCAGGCTTATGCAGATTAGATAACTCTACAAATATTTCAGAGAGGTCTTCCTTTCTTATCACAGATGTCTGAGAAAGCGTGCCACTAACTTCATGGTCAGTTGAGACTTCTGACATCAAAAAGGTTTTTGCATGTTTCTGAGGCATTGCTGGATAGGTGGATCTTTCTGCCTTTGCATAGTTCTTGCTTTTCAGCCTCCTCTAACCTTTTAGGAAACATTTCTACATATTGACGCATAGGAAAGTGGGCACCGAGCTGACATAAGCAAACAGACATAGACAAAAACTGAAAACACTGGAACAAAGCGACATCTCCCTCTGTACATCAGTTTGGAAAGTGCTATCTCCAGACAGAATTCCAACTAAAACAGAAGTTTCTAGTTAAGTGAGAAGCGGTATTAAATTCCACTTGAGTCTGATTTCTATGGTCATATTTGAATCGTAAGCAATTTCTAACATGTCAGGTATTTCTAACTCTGACCAACTGGGAGCCTGTAAACTGAGAACTTGTAAACTATGTTTAAAGTGATTTTCAAACATGGTAACAGCCTAATATGTTTGCAACACAATTTATTAATTGCAGTCATACTTGCTAAGAAATTACGCAGTGGACTACCTAAGTTACACCACCATTTTGGCTAGCCTACTTTTTTAAAAAGTAAAATTGAAAGAAATGCCAGTTTGCCATAGAAAGTGAATGCCTGTTAAAATCATATTGCCTTAAAGGGCATCAGAAACACAGCTATGAGGAAAGGCAGTTTTGCAGATGGATAAAACTAATTCTTCAGACCTATTCATTGGACTCCAAAAACTTTACTTAATTTTCTGTTTGTTTACTTAAAAGCAGTTGCTTTGGAAGGACCCCCCCATGCTGTTTGCATGTTAGAGGGGTCTAACACAAGACGAATGCTGTGGACTACAGGTTTAACTTCAAAGAACATGCATACACAAAGTTATTTAGGTGTCTAATTCCAGTTATATCAACTCTCAATGAAACTGACAGAGAGTAAGCACCTCTGAGGACATGTTCCTTTGATGTTAACATGGATTCCTCATCGGGATCCTGGTCCACACTTTTTCAGACAACAAAACAACAGAAAATAAACCCCGTTTTACCCCACAGTCTCCTTATTCTCTCCTAAACTGGAGTTTCTCTAAGACTGACCATGGTTCCCAGTAGAGGACACAACAGCCAAACAGCTGGTCTAATTAACTGGAGTTTTTCATTGTAATTAGTAACAACAAGAGCATAAAGCAATCAATAGGACACCTTATGCTGCTACTGCTTAAATCTCCTTTGACTACCCCCGGTTCAGCCATACCCTTGAAGCAGATTTGGAGAGTTCTTTCTGCCACCCTCCCATGCAGCATCAATTTTTAGCAAGGATAATATTTGCTATTATACTAGAAACAGATAAGCTACATTCTTAACCTGTGTGATGCAGCTAAAAATCAGGTTTAAAGAACATATTGAGGAGCCAAAGGATTTTTTCTTATAAAGCATTTTAATTACCTCTAACGTGATTATATACTTGACCAATGAGTAACAGAGTACGATATTCACAAAACTGCAAACAAGCTGCATACAGACTTGTGCAACACACATGTCCTACTCAGGCTGGAGAAGAGCCATGCTCTGTTGCTTCACTGTACATTCAGTACCTAATTTCCAACTTCGCATGAAAAATCAATTCATTAAAAAGTCATTTTAAACTCTTTCTAAATAACTGCTGAAGGACTTCTTCTTCATACATCTGAAGGAGAGATATATAACTGTAAACCATCTTCTCCAACTCAGAGACCAAACTGCTAAAATTAGCCCCAGGAATTTCTCCTTTGGGTGCCAGTTTGAGTCTTGCTCCAAAGGACCACTAAAAATCCTCCTGACTTTGAAATTGCCCACAACTACTTAATAAGGCCTATTTGTTGATAAGCTGCACAAAACTCCCTTGCAAAACACCATGTATTTGTAACTTCATTTTACAAACATGGGATTTTGTTCCAGTCTCCTGAAACTGTACAAACACAAAGAACTCAGATGTCCTCTCAACTCCCATTGGAAGCAACAAGTGAGTCCTTCTAAAATTGCAGACATGCTGTCAAGTGCAGGTGTTTGTAAACAAGTTTGGAAACGTTTCTAATTATAAACCCTAAGAGTTAAAATTAGAAGTCCAATCTGCTAGCTTTAAAAAAAGAACTTCCAAAAGGGTTCATCTAAATAAGAGCAACCAATGACGTTTAATTTATTTGCAAGAGCGCAATTTCTGTGCAGAGCAGCATTCTGCTCTTCATCAAACTTTCCACTATGAGTTACAGAACATTTCTTTTTAGAAAGAACTATGATACCATATGAATGTTCCCAAAACTTCTGTCTTTGTTGCCAACACCAAAATTCAGATTTTATGGGGAACTTCCCATGCCAACCTCCTAGGAACACAAACCAAACTCTATTTGAAGGACCCTTCCTCTTCTGGATGAAGTTCTCCCTGATAACCTTACCTACTGCAAAGCTTGGCTTATCCCCTGGCACAAACTGCTGGGGATAAAACTGGGGAAGGCAGAAGCCCTCCCAGAGCTCTGACAGAGGCAGATCTTGGGACGCTGTCACAGAACTGGTAGTGCCTCAGTCTTGCCTTCACCACTATAGTGTGGAGGCCGGAAATGTAGCTCTAAGGAGCTACGTTGACTGATACGTCAGACAAAGGTTGGAGGGAAGCTAATCCTGTCTTTGTAACCCCAGATTGTGTTTACAATGCACTATGAGGGGATAGTGCAGGCAAAAGAAATGGACTTTACCTCTGCAGAAGCTTTGGGAGAAAGCAGAGCTCAGGTGAGATGGAGCTCTTTATGGCAGGGGTGGGGGAAAGGGGGTTAATACTGCAATCTCTTGATCTTCACATTATTTCTTAAGGGAAATATAACAGCACATCAGAATGGCTTTGGCTGATTACAAGTGAGCAAACATGAAATAATTTCAGAGAGGCTTGACTACAGACTCACTTCCAGCAACTCTTGCTGCACTGTCCTGAAAAAGCTAGAAAGGAAAACAGGTTAAACAGTGAGAACCTGCTTCAGGAACAAGAAGGGACTAGGCCTGCAGCATAGGTAGAGCTGTGAGGGGTAGGCAAACATCAGCTCTTTGGCCCCTGCAGAGCTGGCCTCCTCCTTCTCCACTGGGATATTACATGACAGAAGAAAAGCCCAAACCCATCCTCCTCAAAAACCAGGACAGAAAGCAAGCTGTGCTTGCCCCATCACCCTGAGGAAGACATTTCACTTAACAACTACTATCCAACCCCTCCTTTTAATTCTCTTCCTTTCCTTTTTCATATTTGCTGTGTGAAAAATAAAATAAAATAGCAGTTTCCATATTTTTTCTGGGGAGCATTTTTGAATTCATTCCCTTTAACAAACATCACAGTACAAGTTTAGTGCGTATCTTGTAGATAGAAAGTGTGGTGCTGCATCAGGATAAGAATACAAACATCCTTTCAAACCGGGAGCCTTGCAGGTGGCACTTCCTTTGCTGCAAGCCATGGATTTAACCTGGAATTGCTTATCACTTGAGCCAAACCCTTTTTTGTGTGTCTGTATTAATGTAAGGGATGGAGAAGCCCAGTTCTCCTCTTTGGTGTAGGGACCACAGTAAATGGGAGCATTGCCTGCTGCTGGTGGTCACTCCCCCTCTATTCATTGCCTTGGGTACCTCTTCCCCCTCTTTTCCTTGGCTTGAGTACCCCATCCTCCCCATTCCTAGCTGGTGCAGTGAGAGCTCCCTCTCCTGTTCCAGCCTAACCAATGTTAAACCCTGTCCTACTGGAAGCATGGCCTGAGTGAAGAGACCAAGTTCAAAGGCAGTCCAGTGAGACAGGTTTCCTGTTAGAAACTGGAACCAAAATACACTTCCTGAGAGTGGGGGGAATAGTATAATCCTCTATTTAGAACCTATGCAAATGTATTTCTTTATTAAACATAGATATATGTGCACATACACAGCTTAGTATATACATCGGAGTATGTATATTATGTGTGCTCATATGTATGCGCACACATAAATATATAGAATTGCAAATCTTGAATGCCACTAATCAAATTGCTATTTTAATTCAAAGTAAGTATAAAAATCATTAGCTTCTATAAGCTCATCTAACTTCTGAAGCATCTACGCTTCTATGTGTACCTGTACTGTGTTCAGCTGGAAAAACATTTTTTCCTAAAAGAATATAAATTGGAACTGTGTTTGCAATTATTATTTTTTTAATTTTTTTTTAATATAAACCCATGGTTTTTACATAAGTCGTTTAATTAACGGTACGTATGTATTTAGGAGATTCTGCATCGCATCCAGACCAGATAGGTCAATTAACCCATTACAGTTTTTCTAAGATATTAGATGAAAGAGAATACATTTAGGAAATGTTTAATTGGACTTAAACTAAACATTTGAGTGGTAAAATAATCCCAAATAGTGATTTATTTCTAATATTCTCTGCATGCTCAAAAGCATGAAGAGCAGTGCAACTGCATATATCTCCTATCAAAAATAGCTGAAAAATACTATAGAAGAGTGCCTGCTAGGCTGGTTATAAAAGTAAAGTATAATCCATTAACTGCTAATTAGAATCATCAGAAGCAGGCTTTGCTGCAATAAGAGCTGTCCCCTAAGTAGATGTTTCTGTAACCATTTAAAGGCACAGGGTTTCTCCAATTGCTGAGAATGGAGCTTGGATGGTTCCAGCATAAAGGCCATGTGAAAAGAGCCTATGGCACTTGGCCATGCTGCCCAGCTGTTTGCTAAATATGATGACAGGTGCCAGTTTTTCCATTTGATCGTGGAACGTAATACATCTTCAAACAAATTTTCCCCAACTCGCCTGCTGCAGTTACATTGCAGAGATTCAAAGAGAGGAATGTTGGTTGTTTTTCCCTCTGACACACACATATTGCAGAGTCTTTGGCTGATATTTCATTATCTGCCTTTTTCTCAAAGCTGGTTTTAGTTGTATGTGTTAAGTTTGCTTTTTGGTGCTATTGTTGGAGGAAAATAAAGAGCTCTTGGGTAAAGGATTTAATTCTGAAGAAATTAAAAAAGGAAAAAAGAGGGGAAAGTACTCCAATAAGGACAGATTCTCTTCCTCTCTGTCAACTACTCCCTAAATAGTGAGAAGTAGTCCTATAATTTCTCCTGTTCTTAATCTAACTATTCAGCCAAACCAAGGTCTTTCCTACTACTGAAGGCCAGAAAGACCTTTTGATCCAGTTGCTTATATAACGGCCTTTAAGGGGTCAGGGCAAAATAAAGTGAAGACAAAAGAACTGCCAGCACCACAGTTCCCTGCAAGAAGTTACCAAGACACAGAAAGCAGCAACTATGACATGAGCAACAAAGAGATGATGCTTTGAACTGGATGATAGGCTCCAAACACCAGCCATGCTGGATGCAGAGCCAAAGGGAGCTCAGATTCCTCCAGGGCTTGAGTGGCCTTGAGCAGTGGATGATGACAGGATACAAGTCAGGCTGCATAACTTAAGGAATCAAGTAGAAAACAGGCAGATAACTAACTTCTCCTGTTGTAAAGAAGAACATAGCTAGTGCAAGGGAAAATAGTTCAGGTTAACATTTTGGGCTTTCCATCTACATTAACAGACCAAATAGTAACAAAGGAAGAAAGTTTGTGTGGGGCAGGAAATGAGGGGATTTATGTTTTTTTTTTCTCTGTCGTATTTTCATTTACAATAGAAGAAACTTGTTTCTTTCTTTTAAAATGGTAAAATTGCTCATCAATTAGTAAGAAATAAGATGGCAAAAAAATAAGTTCCTAAAGTATCTAAGAAACAATAAAACTAATACTAGAGTAGAAATAACAAAATGAAACTTAGCCTAATCCAATATCTTAAATACTTGTTAACCCTGGCAGCGGCTTTTACAAGGCAGGTAAGTATATCTGTTGTCATTCTGTATGTAAGAAAACAAATGTAAAATGCCCCAAAGCCATGGAGGAAGTCAGTGCCAAAGACATGATTACTAGTTCAGAAGTTATCTGATTCGGGTCACATGGTGTTCCAAAAACCATACCTAAATATAGTATGCAAGAGATCTGCACAAAGAGCAATCCCATCATGGGAACACACTAAACTCTCCACAAAATTAATTAGGGTTATTTTGAGGCAACCAAACGAAAGTGAGGAGGAAGAAAACAGCCCTTGTCCTGCCTAGTTCTGCAAGATGGTCACTGGTGCACCCAAGACCTGGTTTGCAGCCCAGACATATGCTATGCTTCCCAGGGAAAACTCTGCATGGCACTAATATGGAAGGTTGGTGGAAGGCACAGTGTGGCTGTATTAAGAAAAGAGGATGATCCAGCAGGTAATGTAGGCATAAACATCCAGGTAGGAAGCCAATACTTGGGCTTCTTCTGTAGCTGGTAACAGCATCCTTCTAACAGAGAAAACAAACACCTTCTTGGAAAGTGAAGGTCCATGTAAATGATGCCCCCAGCACAGACCAACACTCTGGGAAAAGCTAATGCTTCCCAAGACAGAATTAGAAGAAAATTCCCTGTTAGAAGTTGTTACCACTGAAATCTTTTTCAATTAGGATTGCCCCTTGCCAGGGAAGAGGATTCTCTCATGAAATACAGCTTCTATAGCTAATTCTAACAGCTTTTCCTATGTTTACACATCAGAAGCAATCTCATGGGAAAGCATACAAAAGACTCTCAAAAAGCAGAGGAGCAGGAGAAAGGGAGGAGCATTCCTTGGGTTTCTTTTGGCCCTTCTCTGTAAACTAGCAAGCTGAACACCAAACTGCCATTTGGCTCCTTGCCACCACTAGCCTTCAGCAAGTTTTCACAATTCCTCTATAAAATATATATATAAAATATATATATTTTATATATTATAATATATATATCTGTTCTAAAAAATAAAAAAGTCTGCTTGTGGATGCCATGGGGAAGCTCTTAGGATGACCAAAATGACCTGTTTAGCTTTGCATCACCTTTGTTCCTATGTACAGGGGGAAACCCCATTCTTCACTCAAACATTAGAACAAGCAGGACAATCTTTACATTACCTTGAAGACCCAGGCAAAGCTGAAGCAGGGTCTATGAGGAGCATGGGAGTGCTGTGTCAGCGGGTAGAGGGCAGGCTCTCAAGCCCAAACCATGTGGCAGGTGCTCCAGAAGGCAGGTAGCAAACAGTCTGAGCACGTATGGGATACAAACTGCAAATTTAGGCTTGAATGCTTCAGGCTATTAGCAGGTGCTTCAGGCAGTCATCCAAATCAAAGTAAGAAAGTGGAAAGAGCCAAATGCTGGTTAAAGAGGTTTCCAAATGTGAAAATCCCAGGGCGGGCAGATAAAGCGTTCCCCTGGTTGTGGGAGTGGGATAGTAAAAAGACACAAAATATATACATTTTTCTGTAAAAAAAAAGCTGTGTTTGGAATTTTACTATCCTGTACTCAAGCCCTTGAGATGCAAATGTTGGCTGGGATGCTGAGATCAGCAGTTTTATGTCCTCAGATGGTTAGAGACAAGGCAGAAAAGAGCTGGCATTTGGGGCAAATAGAGGGCTCATTTGATAACGCTTCACTTGAGCGTGAGAGGGTTTCCCCTGTGGGTATTGTCCCAAAGAAAGCTCCAGGCAAGTTTAGACTGCTTCATTACTTGTCACATCCAGAAGGTGAGTCAGTTAATGATTACACTGACTCCCTTTTGACTTCAGTTTCACATGTTTTCAACCCAAAAACTGCTCTCATCAAGTCAAATACCATTTACAGCAAGCAGAAATTAGGAGGGTACCTGCTATTTAAATCGGATGGTCACTTGAACATTATTGGTGATGTTCTCCTCACTGAGGGGTTGCATCCTTTGCCAGAGGCTAGCAGGCTTGACAGAAGGAGAGAAACAAATCCATTTCATCAGAGTAAGATGAGTCAATATGTGAAGAGAAACTTCCATCTGCTCCATGTTTCTGGCGACATGACATTACTGTATCATTTGGTATACATTTCTAACAGAATAGATGAAACAAGATGGTTTGCCAAGTAACATTTATGTCCCACATCTACAGGAAGTTCTCTCGAACCATTTCCAATGTATGGCCCTGATATGAACAGCAAAGACTCACAACAAAGAACACTGAAGGGAAAAACATGTTGCTGCTTATTTCAGAGAGTTATGGCACACACAGACAACTAGGGTGCACTTCTGAAAAGGAATTCTGTTTCTCAAAGGGCTTTCCAAAGAGGCACATTTTGTCAGCTACAGAAATCACCAAAGGAACCTACTGTGTCCAGCAACTCGCAGACACACACAACTTACTAGACATAACCTGTCAGTAGAGTGGCCTGTGCTGTTCCCGCATTAATTTTATGTCCCTGTATGCTACCAGAGCCCTGGGACTTTCATGGTCTGTCGGCAGCAAATGGGCTGAGCCAAAAGGGAAGGTTCCAACTGACTAGGCCAGGAGAACCTATATTAAGCTTGTCTCAGCTGGAGGTCATTCTGCATATTTTGAAGGCTGCTTTCTTGGTAGTTGGTCAAGCAATCAGTGTCCAGATATTAAGAACTTAATTCTTCTAACACCCATAATACACAGAATACTTCTGGACTCCAGAAGTATAAGGTTTTAATTTATTTGTTTTTTAATTTCTAAAATGATTGACCAAAGCCACTTCTTTCAGGGCCAAGCAGGTCCTTGGGTTTGTAAAGCAGTCACTTCAGTGTCTCATTTCTAGTAGGCTTCCACTAGTCCTGCAGCCAAGAATTCATTTTCACAATTCCAAAACAGTTTTTGATACTTCCTGACCAAATGGCTTTGCAGTAGAAATTGGTTGTTGCCACCATCTGTTATTACATAGTTTGGAAGTGCTAGCATTTTCCTTCAGGAGGGAAGAAGTTGGGGAGGATGGAGGACTCAATGGCCAATCCCAATGGAATTAGATATTCTGTTCCTTACTGACACTCTATAGGGAAAGCCTGGCCTATTTCTCATCAGCTGTGAGATTGTCATCATCAGAATTCTTTACAAAGCTTGGTGGCATATGGAATATATTGCTCACTTCTTAGTAGTGTAAAAACAACCTTGATGCATAACTGAGCTAGACAAAGAAAGCAGGGGCTTGATAAGAAACATCCATCATGAATCAAGCCTTTACAGATTTTGTAAAACCCTAGACAAGAATATTTTGGAGACAATTATGGGGTTTAACTAACTTCAGAGGTGGGACAGTCCATTAAAAATAAGCATGTGTAATCACCATGTCGCAGGATAACATACTATTAGGCCATTCACAAAGGTGACACATTCCACATAGAAAGAAGTGTCATCCCCCTTCTGTGAGATATTAAAATTACGAGGGTTCAGTCTCCATTTCTGATGCAATAGGAGACTATTTATTTAACATCAGGTTTAGGTCATCTCTTTTTTGTCAAAGCCTGGCCTTCTTTTTACAGCTGTGGACTAGCCAAGAAGTGAATTAAACAATAATAATAATAATAATAACAATAACAACAGTAATAAATCCCCATGGCATCCTGATGAGCATACATGCTGAATTGCAAATACAGGGCTAGAATTTCAGGAGTTCAAGTTCTTAGTACAGAAAACACCCAAAGAGCAACAAGAGAGAAACAAGCTTGTTGAATCTACTTGGCTCTCAAGTGTGAAGTTTTCATACACTGTTAGAAAAAATCCACTAAGACAAACTGACAGAAAAGGGATTATGAAGAGATGTAGTCAGTGTCCCCACTACTATAAATTCCACAGTGAACATCCATTCAGCTATCCACATGCACACACAAACATATCCACGATGTGTTCTGCTGTATCTAGGAGAATGGCCACAGCAGGTGAAACCAAAGGGCCACTTACACTTACAGGCTTGTCCAGGACAGTGGCAAACAGGCATACAGTGACAAATCCCCAGACTGCTCTTCCCAACACCCATCTACTTGCAGCTCACAGATTCCCTTTAACAAAATACATACAATTTTTCCAGACTGGTAATCTTCACTTGCAGGTACAGACTTTGGTGTTCTTTCAGAGCAAGGTTCTCCAGCTGCATTGCATGTTTCATGTACTAAATGAGCTGTTACACATCGATATGGAAAATCCAGCCTGATGCCCTCATCCCAGAGGAGAGGACAAAACAAGTATTTGGGTACCACATGCTGCTTGAACTGCTATACAGGTCTTGTGTGCATGATCCCGTGGAAAAAAGGGGTCTGTTGCAGCCATTACATTGTCCAGTGGGAAAGATCCTTCTGTCATGGTGGCAGTTTGGAGGTCCTGCCCTAGAGGTTACATTTTTGAGTGCCACATACACATAAATACGGTTCTGCCACTGACAGGGCTCTGAAGCTACCTTTGAAATCTCCTGCCACTGCCACAAGAAGACAGAGCGGCCTTTGAGCAGAACAGACACACTGCAAGACACAGAAGTACCAGATACATGAACAATCATGGAACTGTATATACCTGTCATCTCCCCACAGTAACACAGCAAGAGGATCACTCCTCTTCCAGTAAAGTCCAAAAAACTACCCGTCATTCAGAGTTCAATATGTTTGCTATTTATGCACCTCCTTCTTGCACCAGCAGCTACTATATGCTTTACCACCAGGAAAAAAAAAGAGGTCAAACGAAAGAGTCAGTGTGCAAGAACAAAAGTCTCTCCTAGCAGTACCACACTCTATTCATGCAACACACAAACCAGAATTAATGCAGACTAAAGAATACTGTCTAACTAAGCAGGCTTAAACAACACTTAGCTCATTTATAGTGCTTTTATCCAGAAATCTCAACATATTTCACAAAGGTGTGCAGGCTGGGGAACAGCCAGAATGCAACACACCCCCTGACTCACAGGCATTTGCACTTTCCATTACACAACATCACTACCTCCAGGTATGAGCATACTTCTCTTATAGTTGACATGGGAAAATGAATATGTGCATCACAGAAATGCTTTTTTCTTAGTTTACTATACACTTATTGCTTTTAATACCTTGTTCCAAACACTCTGTGTTTCAAACTAATAGCTTACAATGCACCTATGCTACTACTATATGTAGGAGTAATACTTCAAGGAAGATGCAATCTTTCTTCCCATTAAGTAGGAAAATTGACAGTAATCAAACTTAAATGCCTCTTCTCAAAAACCTTATTCTTTTCTATTTATAAAGGAAAAAATTAGGTTTGAAGATTAAGACAAATTAAAATTATGATGACAGAGGAAAACCATGAGGAGTTTGATAGAAATACGAAAAAGCCAATACTTTGCTCCAAAAGAGCAGAAATTATTACATAACAAAATTCAAACGGCGAACATGGAACAACTACATATTTGGAAAGCTCAAAGTGTTACTTTCAGTGTGACCTGTCAAAATCAGTCTGGGGAGCAAAGCGAATCAGTAAAACACACTGATGTTCACCTGCATTCTCAAATCACAAAACCACTCCTTCAATAAACAAGTTTCAATCCTTGCTACTACAATGAGAATCGCCAGTAACACCTCAAGAGGTACAGGTAAATACCAAAGTTACACCTATGAAACCACATCCCTGATTTTTAAGTTCATATTAAACATGGAATATTTAGCATACATCAATGCCTATGGGTTTCTGAAGAAGGAAGGTAGCTAATACAAACTGTGGATGAAAAAGAACATGTCAAAGCTTTCTGTTTTTTAAGGTTTACAATGAAAATAGTATTAGTTAGAGGAAAAAGGGAAAAACCTACCAAAATTTTATCTCCATTCTCTGTAGCTAGAACTGCTGGCTCATGAGTGAGTTTGCATAAACTCGGTTCAAAGGAGACACAAACAGCATCTTTTTAAGCTAAAGATTTTCACCACAGGCCAACTAAGCCAGGTTTAAGAGTGGCCCTAAACCAGGTACCCTCTGTGTTCACCTAAATTAGCTTCTTTTTGTTTCACTCTATTTTCATGCATGTATAAACATCCTGAGTTTGCCTGTTCTGCACTCCCAGTCTGCCAGTCAGATTCCAGGGACAGGAATGAAAATGACCACCTATAAAACTGTACTTCTGTGAAACAAACTTTACAGCAGCAGAAAGACTAAAAAGCTCAGAAGTTCTTTGCCTATTAAAGCCCACAGCTTGCCAACAGCTTAGTGTCAAAGAACAGGGCACTGGCTTGCATTTCTGTGCAATGGGAAGTGCTAGGGTAATCCTGCTTCTTTACATTTCAGATCACACTGTTTGTGGAGAAAGTCAACAACACTGGGATGCTCAAAAACACCCTGTACAATTACATGGAGGATGCAAGATGCGTGCTGAGAAATAGTGTTGACACCAGCATACGGTTGATTCAGCATGAGTGATAAAAGCATATTTTTGGTCAGCTCAGGCATATTTGATTAAAATGGGATTAAATTCTCATTAGACTTGCTTAAAAAAAATCACTTTACACCCCTCCCATCAGGCTGCATCATTCCCCATCTTACAATATATTTCACCATCAAAAAGAAAGGGGTTTCTGTTCAAATGAGCAGAGGCAGGGAAAGTCCTTGAAAACAGTAATGCAAGGAAGCAGAGGGAAGGATTTGGTCAACTGGCATCCAAACAGAAGCCTCCTGCTATTTCCCACTGAGAAGTAACAGTAGCTGGGCTATAGATATGTTTGTCAAACATATCTATAGCAGGGATAATTAAGTTAATGCAGCAAACTAGGTGCATGCTTTGAAGTGTTCCTGCAGTTGCTACACTAACCTTTCTTTCACCTAGTAGGTTAAGCTCCCCATCTCCTCACACATATTTGCAGACTCATGACCTATCCTCTGTCCTCATTATCACATCATTACCGATAGCGGAACATCTTAGAAATGATAGTCAAAGATTTTATTATAAATAAAGGAGACTAATAGAAATCTAAATACAGAGTTCTGTCACACCAGAATAACCAGTGTGTTATTTCTTATGGCTCCTTTTTGTCAAGTAGTTCACATACTTTACAAACAAATAAATATCCCTACAACATAGGTATTGCTATATTTCTTTTCCAAGGCCTCTTATAATAAGCACCCAAAATTTTGATCCTATAAGTGGAAAAACTGAGGAAAAAAACATTCTTGCCCTGCTTTGCAAAAAAGCCCCACTGACATTTAATTTTTCATATTGGTATCACTCAAAACAACAGGGTCAAAATACAAAATCAAAAGTTTTAAACCCCCTGTCTTTGGCAGTATTGTTTTTATTCCATAATATTAATAGCAGTGATATCTTTCCTGCAAAGCTCAAACCTAACATGACGCTGAGGATTCTGCTCAAGTCTGTGCTGGGGTTTCTGTCACCATTGAGAAGAGCACTGCAGGAATATACAGAATCTGCAGTGATGACAAGACTGATTCCCACTGATCTCAGCAAGGCCAAGGCTTTACCCTGTATGCTTTTCCATACAGCTGGAGAATGATTTCATATGCAAAGAACCTCACTTACCTACATTCTCCTATAGATCAGAGTTCTCTGCTGCCTGCTCTTCACCCAGCTCGGGAGGGATCTATCTCTAATCACACCTTTTCTACATTAGGTTGCTATGAAAAAAAAGCTATTATTACCTTTACCTAAATCAGTGTATTTTTTAACCAGGATAAGACCCTGCACACACAAAGACAGTTTCAAGACAGCAACTTGTAGCCCAATTGATGGGATAGGCACAAGCACTCCTGAATTTCACTCCACACAGAGGTAACCAGCATATACTCCTGAGCAAGGGACACAATCATGTTAAAGATGTACATGCCCTTGTGCCTCCTCTATTATACAGTTTCTATGTATTTTGTCAGAGACCCCTGTGCTTTGGGTATATATAGATCTGAGAAATCGTAGTTCAGGTATGAGCACCATTTACAGGGCAAGACTGCTCTAATTGTCCTTGTAGTGTCTGTCCTGTGGAAACATATAGGCCAACAATTTCCAGCAACATCAGCTACTTGGGAAAAAACAGAAAAAACACCCTCTCACTGCATTCGCTTGTTGTACCTTTGCCTTTATTTCTAAGTTAATCTTTAGTTATGGTTATTGCCCCCACTATTTCATTCTGCAGGATGCTATTTGGCTGGCTGAAGTCATACCTCCATTTTATATGAGGGCAAAAAAAAAATCTCAGCTGTAGTCCTTTACCTGTACCCATAAAACAACCCATAAAATTGCCTTAAAAGAGGCAAGCAGCAGACTTACCTCCCGTTCCTCAGCTGCTTGCAGAGAAGAGAGACAAAGCAAAGAAGTAGGATGAGGCTCAGAAGCTTGCCCCAAAATTAAGACCTCTTGCTTTTATGACAGCTCTAATCCCACCTCAGAAGCAGCATGTCACCATCACTGATGTGAAGCCCTCAGCCTGACAGGGACTCCGGTGCATGGAACCACTGTTGGTACCAGGAAGCAACAGAGACCAAACTTCTTCCTATGTGTAAACTCCAGATTCAATTTTCTGCAAGATTACTCCCCAGTAATTAAAAGATTCTGTAATTTATCCTTAAAAGCTAGTCATGATGAGATCCTTCAGAATTGATCTGTTATCTTTTACTTCTGCATGTACCATGAGTGTGCATGTCCTATGTAATATGGCTTTACCAGATGAAGACTGGCAATATTTTCCACTAATTGCAAGAGTTACTAAACTGAACCTTAACTAAAATTAAGTTGACTATTAAAAGCTCAGTAACACAGCAAACGGAAGCGCTCTATATAAGATTTAGCAAGCACGCAAGTGATCTGGCAACCACCAAGGCACAATATTTGCTGAACTTCCTATACCTCAAAATTGGTTCCATACAATAGTCATAGCTCATTATGTTTGAATGATTTAACACTCACAATACCAGCTCCCTTTTGCAAGTGGCCAGCAATGGGTTTCTTTACATCACTTTACTGTGCTATACCTAATTTGTGCTTGGTTTTGTTGCTCTGTGTAACGTCCTCGTGGAAGTGCAGGAGCAGATCTTCTGCAGTAAAAGGCATAATACAGCAAGATGGGAACACTCACAAGCCTGCCCCTCACAACTTTCATGAAACTGTCCTTAAAATGCCAAAGAGAGATTATGTAATCCAAAAGAACAAATAAAATTATGAAAGATGTGCTTAGGAGCCAACGCTTGTTTATATTAAAATGCCAAAATAAATGTGTAATAATTCAAGCATGCTATTCTGAAAACACAAGTAAGTGGACTGAAAGTTACAGGTTGATTTATAACATGTACACTCCATTAAAATAACAGATCCCCCTATATCAGTTTTAAAAATACATGAATAATATTCTTGGCTATTAAGATGTCATTATCATAGACAGTCCTACAAATTTTAGCTACATCAATATAACACAACTAGGTTTTGTAAGGAACACACATAGTACTTGGTATTACATGTTAAGTTTATTCATTATATATAGGCTTTTTATGATTGCCATGTCAAAATTTTCAGAGAGTGTATTTTATTTTGTACTTGCATAGTTTCTAAGCTATACAAATGTGTTTTACATTCTGTATTGTTCTCAGGAATGTACACATACAATCATAGAAGGGTTAAGGTCAGAAAGGACCTTAAGATCATGTATATACAGCAATAAATAAAGCTGCACATATTTTAGCCATCTTTGACAAAATAGGAAACTAGAAATTCTCTGAGAAAAAGTTGTCTCTTTAAGGAGAAAAGGAAATGGTTTTATCTGTTAACGTGGACAAAAGGTATGGGCAAAGGCCTGTACAACTTATTCAACTGAAATTCTAACAGAATGCCTAAATATTGCCCCCATAGAAATTCCAGTATTTTAAAAAGAGAAGATCAAAGTGAACACATGCAGAGTTACATGAAAGGGTTAAAGTTATTGATGAAAGACTATTTGCTGATAAGGATGCATCTATTTGAAATAAGATAGCATCCTGGACTACTCGAACAAAAGTCTACAGAAAACTGATAAATCAAGGAACTGAGCAGGATTTAAACAAACAACAGACATGGCTGAGAACACACGAAATGTCACGAGTACAGCTGAGAAATAAGTGATGGCACAGGACCACTTACTCAGCTACTAACAAGACATTATTTGCTCTGGCCTCCACAGAGCGAGACAGCTATCAATCCAGCCACAGCTCCAGAAATGTTCGAGGCTGCAGCCCTACAAATGTGATGATTGTTTCTGGATGTGCACACAGAACACCCCAATAAGTCAAAAGAAACCAAAACATCTGCCCTATATCACAGAGTCAGGTGAAAACCTTCAGTGATTACTTGAAGGTGAAAATTCTGCCCCCTTAAAGTGCTTCTTTCCAAAACTGCCCCCCAAGAAAACCTCTAGGAGCAATAATTTTGCATCCCAGTACCCAACTTTCAGGTGCTCTACATGTGTGATACCCCTGTGTCTTGTGCACTACCTGCAAATTCACAAGTGGCCATTGCACAGAGAGAACAGGACATACCCATCTGAAATCCCACTTCTTCTCTAGGACCTACGTGTTTAAGCAGTGATACCCAGATTTCTTCGTTTTGGTATCTTTTTCAAGGTTCCCAGGCTGCTCCTGAAATAAACCTCCTGGAAGGCTCTTTCCTTGAAGGGCACAGCTGGAGGAAGTGAGATACATCACACAGAAACCCACTTTGCAAGAGGAGCTTGTGCTTTCTAAAGTCTGTTGGGATGTGGGGGGAAAGACAGGAGCAGGGAAGCTTGACCTTGTCAGGATGGAAGTGCTTGAGAATATCCAAAGCAGCTCTTTGGCCACCTGGGAAAGCTGAATATTGAAAATGTAGGCACTCACACAGGTTAGGCAACTACTAAGGTTAGGTGGCAGTTCAGTGGGGATATTGAGGATCTCAGTTTGGGCTTTCAAAGCCTAAATCCCACTTAAGTCCCACTTAAGGCATCTAATCCTTTTGTGGATGTGGGCCTAAAGCTGTGCCAAGAAGGAGAGATTCTATGCATGCAAAAGCTGATGGTCAGTGACAGTCTGATTCTGTTAAAACTAAAATACACTGAGAATGACCTTATTTCATACAAAGGAATAATGCAGAATAATCAAAGACGTGTTCTAGTCATGGAAAGTTAATGGAAAGTTAATGCAGCTGATACAGATCACACTCTTGTCTTCAGACCCTATGACAGTTTTGCTGACCTGGAGAACATTATAAACCATAAATCATAGGTCTTCAATAGGCCATGAGAAGAAGTACATTTGGAAATGTTCAAAAGACAAAATGATTATAGGAGTCCTCAAAAAAAACTTCACTTGCCCACACCAGCTTAGAGGTAAAATTAGAAAGGAGCAGAAATACATAAAACACTGCAATGTTTATATAGAGTTAATAATTTAAAGAACAATATCCTGTCATTCAGTGACCAACTAGTTTGCCATGCTCCATGAAATTAAGTAGTTTTGGTTCAATTCTGGTAGCCAGGAGTCCACCCAACAAAAGCTACCCATTTATTTCTTACTTACCTGCAGTGCTGTTGGCTGTCTCAGCCATGAAGCGTGAGTAAACATGGATACTGGTTAGTACCTCCATATCAAGATTGTTTTGTTTATTACAGAATAAAGTGCCTGTTCTTTCACCACTTGAATTTAGTTGATGGGAATGCCAATATGATATTTTCATATACAAAAAATATCTAATTGCAAAAGTTGTCTTTGCATATAAGTAGTAGATTTTAATGTTGATCATGAAAGTAGATTTGAATGTCAATCATCAAATACAACTTTTTGTCATTATTCTATATTACTGTGCTTATAAGGGAGATATCATTAATTATTACTATTATTATCTTAATAATAGATATTTCTGCTGTCCCCAAGTAGGCACTGCAACATTTGCCTGACTGCACACACTGAGATTTCTCTATGGGTAAAATGCTGAGGTCTCCATTTTGGGGATTCAAATACATCTTCCCAGAGCTCTGCTTCAAATTCGGGAATTCTGGTCTGTCTCCCGCTACTGCCCATCAACCAGCACCTGAACTTTATCAACTGGGAGAAAAACAAAGGGATTTGCCTCCCAGTCCTTCCTATCTGCAGATAGGCAAAGAGCTCCAGCAGCTCACCCACTAACTCTTGCAAGGTTTGCGTAACAAAATCAGTGTTTAATGTTAAATACAGAAAAGTATGCTAGCACATGTGTCACAGACCTTGAAATGCAAAAGATGCTGTGAGCAAAGGAAAACTACCCACTGCCCCATGCCAGCAAAGTCCAAGGGAGCACAGTGCACTCCTTCCTTCCTGAACACTGCACTATGCCTCCAGAGTGAAACCTGTTTTCTTTCACCAGGCATAACGACTCAAATGTTCCCCACCTGGTTTCCAGGGGGTGTAGGAATTACTAATGCTTCCCATGATCGCAATGCTAAGAAGACCAATGCAGTTTTTCCAATTGACTTGGATACTGGCCTCGAGACTCACTGTGCTTTCACCTGCATTTTACTTTCAGTTCTGGATTCATCCCAGAATAAATACGTGAAGTCAAGGTGATATCTGTTCTGTTCAGCCACCTCCTACCTTTTGGTAAACTGTTAATATACTTACAGGTCTGATCCACTTGTAACACTGGCACAGACAAGCAGCAGAAAATGTTTTGCAGCTTGGCATGTATTGTCTTTTAAATATCCTGCGTGTTTTTGTTTTACTTCTCAAAAGTATTTGTTTTCAGTAGAAGTTAACCTATTTTTGCCTGCTGCTAATCTATGTACAAATTAAATCTTACCTTCCCAACTCACACAAGCAATTGCCCCCTCCATCTGGCAAGGCAGCTCAGCAGAATAGGGAAAGCAGAATTTGTCCTGCATCTATCTATGCATTTTAGTTGTAACTTGTGCTCGACAGACACTGCTCAGAGCTGTAACAGATTGATAAAAAACTGTTTGAAATACTTCTGGTTGAAAAATATACAAACCATAATTACTGATAAAACAGCATAGGATGTATGTGACATCTGTGAAATACAGAAATCATCTAGAAATAGAAGAAGAATCAAAGTTCCAGTCTAGAACTCTTATAATCTGTGCTTTCCAAATAATATATATGTCATGACAAGTAAATACGCAAAACAGTGAGTCAGTACGTTGCAAGCTGACAGTGCTGTCTACAGAACAGAAAGGGTTAATTATTCTAAAAAGGTTTAGGGAGCTGCGGGAGTTTAAATTAGCATTGATTTGAATAGTTATATTAAACAACGCATAAAGTTATTTTTGTTTGCCTTTCTTACTGCTGACCATTCCTACCCCAGGTTCCTCTTTACAAAGCACAGGCACAGCAGGCAAGTAGCACCCAGGAACATATGAAGGGAGAGATATTAGTGGAATGCAAGCAGCCTTGGGAGAGAGGCCTATTTATGAAAAGAAAGTGCTTAAGCAGGGACATTTGTGCCTCATCTATGTGTGCTAGAGAGGTTTGGTGAGCGCATGCCCAGGGAGGAGGATTTGGTTATGGTTAGAATTTGTGAGTGACAGCCATGTGACAGCTGGGAGTCAGCAAAGATTTTGTAGGGATGGAAATTCCTGAGATAGGACATACGACTGCTCATGCGATCTGCATGTGCCTATCATCATGCTATATTATAATAGCTGACACCATGGTTTACCAGTTCTCCAAAAGAGAGGCTATAAATTAGGAAGAGGATTTGAGGAATGGTGGATGAGAAATGAAAATGAAGGCATAAATGTAACTTGTTTTCATGTTATCAAAACAAGAAAAAAAAACCTCCAATCAAACCGACAACACTATTGAAACTTTGCACTTCCACTATTTCTCTTTAGTGACAAAGTTCTTATTTCCTTAGAATATATATTTATTTTTCCTTGCTAACTTAGCTAGAAAGCCTTTGGTCCTACAGACACACTTGGTTTTAAGTATGTGAATAATCCACACTGACTAGAGCTATTCCCACATTCTCAGGATCAGGGCCTAAGTCACAACATACAATTAAGCAGAGGCATTTCCAAAGAACTGCTTCATTTTCCCTTCTGGGGGTCCTACACTAACACGAAGAAGCCAGTGGTGATGTGCAGTTTAACTCAAACCTGGAAAACTGAAATACTTTCCCTTTAACACTGAATCCAAGCCAATACAGTATCACATGACCTTTACCGTAATTTCTATTAAAATCATTTCATGTCTGGTTGCTTCTGCTATCCTGGCTCATTTGTATTGTTTACAACAAGTCATTGCTCTCGACAGTTAGTGGTGGCTGAATCCATGGTTACCAGTTTTTACATTCACTGGTTAAATGGAATGCAGCTCTTCAGTGGGGTTTCATGGAGAAAGCTCTTAAGAAACCACAATCCAGCTATCAATCAGGCTAACCTGGGAGAAATTAATCTGATAAACAGAAGTATCATTGTGTATGAAAAATTTATTGAAAGGGAGCTCAAGGCTTTTATTAGTTGCAGTCGCAGAAGTGGGCACGTTCTGATCAGGCTTAATGCACAGAAGACTTAGGTTATATGGTCTATGTCTGACATTCATCCATGTTGTGCCTTCTCTGGTGCTCACTGCAAATAAAACTATACAGTATAAGGCTTAATATATATATGTATATACACATACACACACATATATATATAAATCTCAAACACTTATTTTGACAGAAATGTGCTCAGAATATAAATGGTGCTTAAATACAGGTTTAACCAGACTGCAGTCCCGACAAAGTAACTTAAACAGACACAGACAAGATAGTAAAACACAAAACAGACAGCCTTGGGTAGAATCCAATTAAGACAAAACTGACCCCAAACGGTGCAATGTTGTTAATGACCAAATTAAACCTGCAAACAAATATATTTTATTGCTTCCTAAGAACAATATGCACTAATTCCATTTGACCTGTTATTTATAGTTTGGCATAGGGTGGGGTTGCCAAAATCAGAAAGCAAAGCAAAAACTTACTTGCAAGATGGACACCCCCCCCCCCCCGCCCAAAACCCCTAAAAAACCAAAAAAAA
>NDXB01005174.1:262124-272902 GCA_002631895.1 Agapornis roseicollis
CCCCAGCCAAAATCCTTAAAAATGCCTAAAAACATAAGAAAAGTTCTCTATAGTTTGATGGCTACAATAATCGTCCCACAAGCTATATGACAGCAACAAATAGTTAAATCAAACATATTACTACTAGCTCATCTACTGCAAAGTCACTGTATCAGAAGCCCGAATTGATTTGCTTCCTTAGAACAAACTGAAAATGAATGTAACATAATATCTGAGAAAAAAAAAAAGGAAAGAAAATCCCTCCTACCCTACTAATCAGATACTTTATAATGGTTGATTGCAGCTTTGCACCATGCTATTGTTGCCTATATAGTACATACTTACAGGTTCTGGGTTCTTCCAAGAGTTTGGTGCAGTTTCAAGGACAAATGTCTTAAGGAAGTCTTTCTACTGTGCAGCAGTGATCCTAGCTCTGATCTCATTACATAAGCAAAGTGCTACAGCTGACAATATAAAGGAAACTTCCTGCGTGAAGAAGGAATCTTGGAAAGTCTCAGGGTTAAAAAGGCTGCTTAAATGTGCTGCTTGATTTGCTCCCTAGTTGTGTATATACACAGTAGCAGCTGATCTGTTTGCAGCCCTGCAGAAAAGAAACCTTTGCTGAAAACCAATGGCATCACATTTCAGTGTGGAGCTACTGCCAGGCTCTGGAGAGCAAAGCAACCTTTGACAACTTCACCCAGTTCCAATCACTGCTGTTTGCTGTGTGTCCTACAGGACTTTTTGAAGCTGTATTATTTACTGCATTGCTTTTATTAATGCTGCTCTGAAATCCCTGCATCCCAGGCAGGCAGAATACAGGCAGAAGTCTCCCTCACTGTAATAGGAGGTTTTGACTGTGTCATGACTGTGAGCTGCAGAATTCACCACAATATATTTTGCTTTGCCTTGATTGTGGCATTTGCAGATGAGAAGTTGTTAGCTGTGCTCAAAAGCATTTTCTGCCTTAGAATTGCTAAATTAAGAGCAACAGGCATGCTGTTTATCCTAAATTCATCCCGAGCCTGCCTTGCATCAGTCACACACTTCTCAGTGTTGGGGTTTCTTTTCTGATAGAGAGTACAAGTCAAAATATTTGGGGAGTGGGAGGGGGCTGCTTCTCTCATTTAATATCATATCCAGAGCCTTTTAGCATTGTTACCCCCTTGGACTAAAACCATGGAGCACAACATCCCAAATCCAGCAGAGTTTGGTATTCTGACCAAAATCCCAGTGTGACTCCAAATATCTATGTTGTATATGTTCCATATATATACACTAAACATATAATGCTATTTGTTAGATATATGTGCTATATATATCCACAGCCTGCCAGGGATGGGCAGAACCTGCATCCGCTTCTGCGGTTTCTTACTACTGTCCAAGTAAACTAATAAGACCAGAAAAGCAACATTTCAAAAGAATACATCTGCTAGAGCTTTTCCAACTCCTAAACTGAGAAGCAATACTCCAAACACATCCTCACATTTGATGTTAAGGAAATATCAATAATTAATTCAGATTTAGTTGTTTCACCATTTAGCCCAAGGTGATTCTCCAAAGAGTAACTGGGACCATGCATTCCCCCAGCAAAGGGCCAGAGGGTGACTGTAGAGCTTGCACAACTGCTTTCCAAATGGGACCTACTTCTCTCTCCTGGATAACCAGCAAACCTCAGAAGAGTCCATTCTCGAAGTTCACAATTAAGGAGTATGCTTAGGAGGAGTTACAGGGTTTTTTTCATGGGCATTTGTAAAACAGATTATTCACAACCCTCTTTTCCCCTCAGGCACTATGACTATTCTAGCTACTAGTATATTGCGTGTTATTTCTCTAATATTTTGAACTTTATTTCAAAGGACAGAAACCAAAACTGACAGTACATCAAGACAGCATGCTCTATGATTCAAACAGCAAAATAATTGAGATCCTGTGGATACACAACATCTGAGTGTTCATTCGCACATTGTACACGCATGCGTGCACTCACTCACAAGCACAAACAAGTTTAAGGGTTTGTGGCCCAGTCTTCAGAGACACTCAGTTCAGGGCCTCACCTCCCTTTGATGAAAAGGAAGAACAAGCAAAATCCAATTAGTAAAACATTAAAAATAAAAGATAGGCATCGTTTATAGCAGGGTAACCGTACTGATTCAGCATGTACTTCCACCCACATGTGCTTCTCTCCTTTGGGAGCAGGATCCTATCCACCCCTGAACTGTGACATATAGGAGAAATGAAAGTGTGTGGTGGCACCAGCAGGATTAATCTTGATCATCTCCCCAGAGAAACGGTGCAAGGCAAGGAACTGGAATGCTGGCTAAGAGGCTGACATCACCTCACCTTTCCATGCCTTAACTAGCACCATCACCTTTAACGCCAATTGCAAAAGCAGAGTTTCTGTGCTGCAAGCCAGGGATTGCATATCGGAGAAAGGTAAAGGGCTAAAAGCTGATTGTGCATCCAGGTCCCAGTTATGACATCGGAAGGGCTATAACTTTGGGCTGCCCGCTCCTGGTGTGCCAATTCCCAGCTTGCCATTTGGACTCCACACACCACACTCTCAACCCTTGTCCAGGTCATCTCTTTAGACTGTAGTATGACAGGAGAGGGGTTGGGTTTTTTTCTGTTAGAAATTCAGGACAGTGAAACAAGCTCTTTCAAGTGTCTGCACAGAAGGATGAGACTTCAGAATGCAGCATGAGAGCAGTAATCTGATCGTATTCAGCAGTTCTACCCTACACAGCCCAACTGGCACTTGTCAAGTTCTGGAGGATGTCCATACCATGGTAGAGTCCACTTCTCCTTACTTCTCCTTTATTATCATGTCCTACCCATCACTGCTGGGTCAATATGGATCCAGGGACACAGCTCCTTCAGCTACCTTCTTGTGTGAATATATACACAGATTCTGATCACACGACACACAGGACTTACCAAATCCCTTCTCCCAGTTTTCGCAGCTATACCTCAGCCTCCCACACTCTGTCTTCCCTTTTCTCTCCTTTCTGATTTTCTCATTGGATTTTGTTTTCACAGCACTGTATCCAGCAGTGAGCACGGTAACAATTCAAGGTCCATTTTCCAGCCTTCAGAGACCAGGATAAAGGAGTCTGACTACTAAAGAGAGATGCCCAGAAAATGTCTGGAGAGGATGGGGAGCAAGACCTAGGTGAGAAATTGAGGAAGCTGATCCAAAGTATGTCAGAAGCTATAAATCTCCATCCCTGCTCCACCCATCCCCAGGGTGGCTCCTGGAAACCAAGCCCCTTGCCTGCTCTTCTGAAGTCTAAACTAGTACTGATGCCCATGGTGGGCCATGCCCTGCTTTCCTGAGGTCCATCAGTTGTTTCATGTTTAATTAATTCATGCAGGTCTTAAAATTCAAAGACATCATCAACAGGAAGTCATTTGAGGCTAAAACTACTAACAAGTAAAGCAGCAAATTCTCAGTTTAAGCATCAGTCTCTGCTATACATTTTAAAAACCTGTTTCTAGGAGTCAAGTAATGACAGTCCAGATTTCTCTCCTAAAAAAAGATTTCTGACTCCTGTAATAAAAGAGGAATGACTGAAGGTAACCACAATAAAACAGAAGCCAGTGACACTTTTAAAAGTCACACTTTTTAGCTAGTCTCACAATTTTCAATAAGCAGTAATAGTTTTTAATTACCAATCTCTGAACCCAATAGGAGCATGCAGAATAATGAGCTACACCCAAAAGCACCTTCAAAGCCAGGTTCAAGGAAGCACATCTTACCTGTTTTATTCAGCAGACTTAGGATTTTGCTTAATTAAGACCAAAAATCCGTTCATCTAGAGCTGCCTGAGCTCTGCACAGATGCTGAATATGTCCTATCCCCAGTCTATCCACATACATATTAACTGTGACTACTTGACTTTTTTTTAGCACTTTAAGGCATTTTGATCCTCGTCAACGTATGGAACACCTTCCTCATCCTCACACACTGAGTGGCTACGTTATCCTCATTGAAATTCCTCCACAAAAGTCACTTCTCCTTTTGCATCTATTAAGGCTTTAAATCAAGACTAATACAATCATCAGGAAATCTGTGTGCCTCAAGCTGCTTGTTGCTCCCATTAGCAGCTCTGCACTACCTGATCATTCAAGATTCTCTTTCCTGTTGTGTTTACTATGCTCACATTTTGTGCTATATGTACAATTAAAATTGTTTGGGTTTTCATACCGCTCTTGTCTTTCATTTGCTCCCTTAAAGTATCCAGCATACTTTTAAACCAATATAGGTTATAATATAGATGTAAATTTGATGTTTGGTATAATTCATTCAAGGTATCTAGATCCAATTTAAATACTTTCCCAATTTTAACCAAGGCTTCATCACCAGATGAACTTAAAAGAAGGTGTACGACTTCATGCTACACTGGTAATCCACCCTAACAAGGAAATAAATTTTCAGTGATTAAGTTGAATTGTTCATATAAAAAGCCAGCTTCAGCTTTTTCCCCATACAAAATAGCTTGGAAAATATATACTGCATGTGTTTATTATAGCTACAGTTGCTATGAACATCTATAACTCTCCAACAATTTCTTTGATTTATGTTCAAAAACATACAGGGCATGAAATGATGCCTGCAACCTTAAATTTCCCTCAAGAACATTGTAGGGAGAAGATATATTCCAAAACATCATGTTAGATTCCTTGTTATGTCTCCTTTCTAAAATAAATGTATGATAATCAATTACACATGCTTCAAAGCAACTGCCACTAGATTCCCCAACAGAAAAGCTGTTTGAGGAAAGTTCCATTTTCTTTCCCCTAATGGTTGAGTTAGAAGAGATCTTGCTCAGATATTAAAGGAAAAAAAAAAACTGTATTATAAAGGATAGGCCCTGCTCAACTTGTATATGCATGCACAGGTTTGTGCTTGCCTACACTTGACTTAGAACAAAGTTTTCAGAGAAGTAACATCTCCACTGATCAACATGCTAACAAAAGCATGTGTGTGTGAAGATCTCACACCTAATCTCCTTGTCATATACGCTTGTAGTAATCCAACTGATGTCAAGAGAATGACACAGATGATAAGTTAATGTATCAAGCTCAACTTTCCTTTCAACCTCAATATGCAAAACATTCTTTTAAGAACTCTACCCAGCTGTAGCTTCCACTAGAAACAGAAACCTGCAGATGTTTATGGGAATAACAATTAAGCTGAATGGCATCTCTCTACCATTAACACTGGGTGCACGTAAGACTGGACTTTGCAGATCTGCCTGAATTCCATGCAGAGGCTGAAGTGCTTGTTTTCTTCAGGGTACTGAGGTTGATGGGTTATATGCCATTAACTGGTGAGCATGATATGGGTACCTCCACAACCTCATGACTCTGGCACAGGGACAAGGGCAGCATCCCTGTGCAGCATCCTTGGGCAGTGTCCTTGTCCACAGTGAGGAGACCAGAGCACATGGTACCCGGCACAGAAAAGGTCAGGAACTTTTGTTTCCCCTGCACCAGGTAGTTTGTGCTGCCTGGTAGCAGCATAGGGAATGCAAGCTCCCATTCCCTATGTCCTGGGTATTTATTGTCTTGGATTACACTCCAAGCTAGGCAGCTGGCAAACAATAGAGAAAAGCAGACTGGATGGGACAAGCCTCCCTAAGGAGGACTGACACCTAGAGGCATTGAGTTTCAAGCAAATACGGAGTAAGGTGGATACGAGACTTGTTTCAATTAAAAAAAAAAAAAAAGTCCTCTTCAGCCCTGCAAGTGTGCACCATTTTTGTGCCCAATCTGAAAACAGAAACAAATACACTCACTCCACCTTTTCGTTTGTTTGGGTTTTTTTGCTGTCTTCCTTTGAATTAAAATGTCAAAGAATTAAAAATTCACCAGAGAGGAAATACTGGCTTGCACCCTCTTTGGAGTCCAGCACTGTTTTATCCGTTACTAATGAAGCCAAGGAGGAGGAGGGGAGATTACTGGATGTGCATGTCTATTGCCCATGCAGCCCCAGCTAGATAGCATCAACAGTTGTTCTCCTATTTTCACAGTGGGAAATAAGTAGGTACTAGCTGTATAGGAATAATCAGGAGGAATCTAGGTCAAAATCAAAGCAACACTACTCTGTCCATTTCACAAAATTCACATGCAAACACAACACTCACTTGAAAACAAAGAGCTTGTTTGTAACATTTATCTCTCTTCAATGCTTCAATGCTTAACAAGTGCATAGATGTCGGCCTACCTTGAGTAAAAGGCACTACTCTTTTCCCAAGACTTTGGAAAAGGCATCCAGAATTATTCAGAATCAACATCAAAATGCAATATTGGGAAATATGACAATCATTCTTTCAGAAAGGCAGGCTTGAAAGGGTCTCTTGTTGGCGGGTAAACCTTCAGTTAGTTTTTCTAGTACCGGTGGTTCAATCGAAAGGTTTGCCAACTGCCCCCTGGAGAAAACTGGAGATCTGCATTTAAATGGAGATATAGTATTTCCAAACGCACGGTACCTGCGAGGCAGATACTGTCAAGGTTTCTTAGTGAGTGGATCTCAAATTGTATTAGGTACATTTCAGTGCTGTAACTATCCCCATTTCGTAGAGCTGGGCTATTTCCATATCATTTTTCTGCATGCGTGCTTTGTAATATTTGTCCTGATAAGCCAAAATTAAACCCTCCCATCCACAACAAAGCCCTCACCTACCAACAAGAAGGAATTACAACCTGATGTATAATTTTCTGATATGGGCGATGAAGGCTATATTAGATAATCTTAAATAATTGAAAACTCTGATGACTTAATCGAGTAGTGAGCTTGGTTTACAATGCAGCCAATTTAGAGCCATAAAAACACTGTGTAAAATTTTTATCTTGTGGTTGACCATTACATATCCTATTTATTATTCCAAAGCATTTCAATAGCATTTTTTTTTTCCTTCATCAATGTGGATGCTGGCATTTAGCACCCCTTCACTAATAAATAAATGTAATTTTCTTGGAACAACTTTAGGAAAAAAGAAAACACAAAAAAATAAGCAGATCACTACAAAACTGCTCTTTGTTGCAATAAGCATCTTTTTACATTCTGACTTGAACCGACTTTGTGTGCTGCAAAATACGCTTGGAACCACCAAGACTTACATAGAATAAATCAAAGCCATATAGGTGAGTTAAAAAGATGGGTGTAACAACTGATACTGACACATCAGAGAGCCAGATAAAGGGGAAAAAAACCCCAAACCTCATGAATACTTTGCTGCTTATGTACCCGAGTTCAAAGAGCAGCACTCCTCTTAGGAAAATGGCTTCATTTTCCTATCAGAAAATCATCCTAGCCTTCCAGAAAAGTTTTTGCGAGTATACAAGGAGGGCAGAGGAGAATGTTTAGAGTGCAAAAGACACTCGCAGTGGGTTTCAGCCACACAGGCATCAGTCCAGGCAGCCGTTCTCTGAAATTCAGGTTGCAATTGCAATGTCCCTGTAAACAAGGTTATAGTGAACGGCCCGAGATATCCTTCTCAGCAACACCTTCACCAGGAGCCCTTCAGCTGTCTACTTAGTTTGTTATGCCTTATCTCGCAGCCCTGACATCTTAATGCTGATTCAAATTCAGGATTCAAAATGAAAGATGAAATATCTCTGAGATCACTTAATATTGAAATACCATTGCAGTAATAAGTGGTGCCAGAGCTGGAGATACGGATATAGTACTCTAGTGGTAACCTTTTAATTTCTGACAAAATACTAGGGAATAACTGTGATACTGCACACACAGTGACTGCAATTGTTTTGTTTTCCTTAATTTGATAATGAACGTCGTGCTTACCTTCTTCTGCCCCTGGCAAGATTTTAAACTGTAAAGTCCTCTACAAGGAGCTCTGCCAGGTTCCTGGACAGCCATGGAACCCCTCACACCACAGCCCCACATCCCCAGCACACAGACCCATGGCTACCTTAATGCTCTCAAGACACGGAAGATCATAACCACATGAGTCACTTCATCATTCTAAGGCTTTGGCTATTTTCAGAGGAAATGGAACGCACACACCATGTGTAATCTAATGTAGGTTATATTGTAAACTACTCCCATCCTGAAAGTGACCGAAGGTATGCTACAGCAGAACACTTTGTCCTCTGAAATAAAACAGGGAAGTAACACTAGAATGTATCAGGCAACTTTTACACTTTGTATTTGAGACAGGGCGAATAATAAACGCTTAAAACTTGGGTGCTTTTATACAAAGGACATTTCCCTCCTGGCCACAGACAGGCTGAAGAGGGGTGGACATTTGTTTATGGGCTGGGTTGTTTGCTGTTAAGTCTCCTATATGTTATGAAAAGATAGGATGGGGTGGGGGCGGAGGGGTGGGGGGGTATGAAGAGCGTATGGGGGAGAATTACAGGAGAAAAACCCAAAAACCCAAGCTGCACAATGCCTGACTTCCCACACTCCCATTCACCTTCATTTTCCTCTCCTTTATAGTCTACTCATTTTTACTTGCCTCCCCCATTATTTAGTCATCTCCTAAATGCAGTCCTTTCTTTGCTATCATGAGAAACATGTTAACTAGACCAAGTACTGGGAGTGCTTCCCCTGCAAGCACTTCAAATCGTACCTCCGGACCACTCGCCCCTTCGTAGCATTAATGCATGCGGGAAAATAAAAAATATAATAGAAAAAGGAGAAAAAATCTGCTCCTCGCAGCCGGGTCACATTGAGGCTCCTCCACCCCCCACTCCCCGCACCCCCTTATCAGGACACAAAGCAGGAAGCGCAGAGGGAGCACGCAGGACAAGGAGTTCTCTTACTTTTCCTTCGCCCGCTCCGCACCCGCTGGCCCGGCCGCGACTCCCGACGCCACGGCAGGAGCGGGGCAAAGCGCGTCCCGCATGGCACAGATGGGCGGGCAGAGAAGGGACGGGAAGCGAAGGGACGCCCGGCAGCAGAATTCCCACCCCCCGCCCGACGTGCAGGGCTCCGGCCAGGCCTGCGCGGCTCCCACGGGTCGCTCACAGAAGTGTTCCAGGAAGGAGAAAGCAGCGGGGAGGGGGCCGGGACGGGGGCAAGCAGGGCCCCCCGCGCCTTCACTCACACCCCATCCTCTTCCAATCCCCCCCATCCTCACGGCCTCCTCCCCCCACCGCATCCCGGACACCTCGGGGCACCCACGAAAGGACACCCCAGCGGAAGAAGGGCGGGGGAGGGGGGGGCATGAGCAGCCGCCGGCACAAGCTTGGAGAGTCCGGTCATCCTGACCCGCTCGCAGCCGCTAAAGCCACCCTGGGACCCCAAACTCTTGCTGGCCAAAGCCTCGTCACTTCCCCGGCGCTCCTGACCCTGGGCTGGGGGGAAGGACAAAACCCTCCGGGGTAGGATCTGCCAGCAGAAAACAAAATCATTCTCCCTCCCCCCTTTTAACCCTCTACCCGGCCCGACAGTCTTAAATAATTATCGGAGAAACGCGAAACACTGAGCCCCGGGCAGCCGGTGCTGCCATGCGGCTTTTTATGAGGGTGATTGGGGGGGGGGGGAAACACGAGGACTACCGACTCCGAGCAAGTGCAATTGACAAGGTCTGAAGGTGGAATGGGGGGAGGGAAGGGGATGGGGGGGGGAAGCGCTTCTGGAGCGAGCGGCTCGTCTCCGTGCGGAACCATGCCCCCCGCTGCAATGTCAGCTCGCGGAGGTGCGGGGTGGGGACGGGGAGGCCCCACTTTACCTGGTCAGCTCAGAACCGCAGGCAGGCTAGTCAGGTGAGTCGTCGGGGATTTTAAAGAAGCCGAAGCCGGTTTCTTTGCTAGGAAAGTCTACAACACCATGCAGGGACATTGCAAAATCTTTACACACGCCTCCTTTAACCGGGCTCCCGCGACCTCCGCCGGCAAGGGGGGAGCCGCTGGCGGGCTGCAGGCCGCGCTGCGCCGCGGCGGGCGGGCGGGGGGCGCGGGGAGCGGCTGCGGCGGCGGGCGCGGCCCCAGCGAGGGAGAGGCGGCCCTGGGCGGGCGATAGCGCACCCAGACCCCGCGGCTCCGGCCCCGGCGGCGGCCCCGGGCCTCCCTGCCGCCTTGGTAGCGCCGGTCCGCACTCGGCCTGACCCGGGACGTCACGCCGCCTGTCTGTTTTCTCAATGATAACTTGGCAGGAGAAGGGGGAAGCGGCCGGGTTTTTCCTGGGCTCGTTACTGGGTACGTGCACGTTTCCTTTACATGCGTGTTTTTTGGGGTTATTTTCCTTCCGCCCCCCCCCCCTTTTTTTTTTTAAGGAAATAATGAAAAGCCGAGACAGGAAATCCGGGGCGCGGCGGGGGCTGCCGCCCCGCGATGGTGGCGGGGTGCGGGGAAGCGGCGGCGCGGCCGAGGGGCGCAGGCATGCGTTCATCTTTTTGTCTTTCATTTTACCTTCAGGGTGACATTCAGTGCCGGGCGAGCTTCGCCGGTCACCGCCAAGTCTCGCCTGGAAAACAAACCAAACCAAAAGAGAAACCAGCCCCCTTTACCCTCCCCCAAAATAAAATCCCAACCTGCTACCGAAGTGGGGGAGACCCAGTAGGGCGGTCGACGGGACACCTCTCCCAAGGGATGCGGGGATACTCGGAGGCACGCAGGAGCAGCTAGCAGCTGCCGAGCAGCCGCGGGATGGGGAAACTGGTTGAAGGGGGGGGCATCCCCGAATGTATGTGTATATATATTATATATATATATGTTAAAAGGCCCCCGAAACGCAGGAGGCGGCGTAAACTGCTCCTTTGTGAGAAGTGAGGATGCTGCCGAGCAGGCCTGGCACCGCACGGTAGCTTCCCCCCCCCCCCCCCCCC
>NDXB01005174.1:273008-289754 GCA_002631895.1 Agapornis roseicollis
CCCCGAGTCTCCTCCAAGCCTCTGCAGGGGAAGCTGGGGGGAGGGAGGGGGGTTGCGGGACACGGACCTCACCCTCCTCACAGACCCCGGGTTCAATTCGGGTACCCCCGCGGGGCTCAGCGGCCGCTCGGCAGCACAATGGCGTCGCTGCTCAGGACTGGCGCAAACCCTGGCGGGATTTACTCGCGGGTGCTTAAACCATCTCCCTCTACCTCTGCTGCTGCGGAGCAGCTGTTCCCGAAAGCTGGGCAATTTTATGCTAAAAGAGAGGGTGAGCGCTGGCCTGCAGTTAGCACCGGGGTTGGTGTGAGCAGTGGTAGGGGCTGGCAAGGCACCTGCAATTTCTTACCTTGATTTTCTTGCACTCTTACGCAAATCCTCTAAGTCTACACAAATGACCCTGTTAAATTCAGGGGACCTTCTACATGTTGGGTTTAACCCACGTGCAGAAGTATTTCCACGTGTAGGCCTCACTTAAAAACAAAGTACCCATGGTAGCTTCGGTTTGAGTACCTCTTGAGCTAAAGATCAATCGCTGCACACACACTGTTAATAGCCCAAACTGCTGAAACACCAGGACACCCTGCGCAGTGACCACAGAGCGTCCCAGCAGCACCCAAGGTCAAGTTTGCCTCTTTTGCTCTGAGTTGTGCATCACCTACTTTAATAACCAGTTACAACGTTGGGGATACGCATGTAACTAGTTCATGAAGGGACACATGTAGCAGGACTGAAATGGAGTTATTCTTCTGCGACTGCCTCTGTTCAGCCTTAATATTACCATTAGCACTTTCATTTTCCTCATTTAAATACAGTAAAAGGAAAATTGCCTTTGCTTAATATTGCTACTAATCAGGTGTTGCTATTCCAGTTGTTAGGTAATAAAATCAGGGAGAAGTTAGTGCGCACCTTTTCTGTTGCTGGACTGTGCTCTCAGTGGCATCTTGTTTTAAATGATGAGCTTGCCTATTGCAGCTGGAAAAACAGTTGGGGGAAAAAGGAAGTCCTTCTCTGAATATGGTACAGTCCAAACATTTTTTTAATGAGCCTGAAAGTGAAAAAACTTTTTTCCTTCTTTCTTTCTTTGTTTTGTTTTAACCCAAGCTACTTGAGATGATTTCTGGCTTGGCTAGAAAGACAAGTCTCTTTAATGATTCTGTTTTGGACTTGGTTTGAACTGCTTTTAAGCAAAATTCTTACCTGTCTTAACTATACTGTCTCAGCAGAGCATGGAGTACATTACTGATACATATTTTTGGTAGACTTGAAAAGCATTTTGTACAGCTTGATCGTTGTCTGTATTTTGTCATTAGTTTTTTAAGTGAGGCTCTTCCGATTGATGTGGGGAATTGCTTTGAAAGGATGAAGAGTATGGTGTAGCTACCCAAGATGCTACTGGCAATTATTCCATACCTCGGCTAAGAGGGAGATTTTTAGTTGTGATTGTTACACTTTTAAAAGTGAATTAGTTAATCAAATTGCTATTTTTGGAATGCACTTAAAAGAACATTAAAATGCATAAATTTCATTAAAATAAATGAGCAGATAGGCAACAAAACAAGTATTAGTCAAATAAGATCTCACCCATGGAGCCAAATTCAGCCCTGGTGACATCAACTGAGTTGTGCTTGTCTACAGCATATTTAATTTGGCTTCTGCAGTCACATAGCTGACACTATGTGGTTGTCAAATGTGTGTATATTAAAAGTGGGTGAGCCGTGCTCCTCCAACATGATTAACCTCTGAAATTCACCTGGTTTCCATTTAGCTCAGCTGTGCCATCCAATCGCATATGCAATTTTTGGTGCTCATAAACCCCAGAGATGCAGAGAGGCATCCCCAACCCTGATATTAGTCTAAGGGACATGAGTTGTCTCTGAGGTGGATTTCAGCAGAGGCTCTTCACAATGGGCTGTGTATATGCTTCAGTTAAAAGGCTGCACTAAAGTCTCTCCTGCCATCTTTCATTACTGTTGTTACTCATGCCAGTGAGAATAAAGGAAAGGTTGGTATGTCTATAATCACACATTCATTTGCTATGTAGATATATCCTAAGAGCCTCTCTGCACAGGAAAATTATTCAGGTATAAGGTTGGATGTGAATGTAAAGCAGAATGTGCTCAGATAGCTTGTTCATTCTGGAATGACCAAGCTCTTTCCTGGTTTCACTTAATCCACTTCCAAAATGGATTAAGGTAATTCAAGAAAAGGAATTCTTCTGCTGGTACAAGATTTGTCTGTACATGGGTTTAGCAGTTATTGCAGTGTACCTAATAGGTGTTTTGGAATGATTTGGTGCATAGACAAGTCCAAAGTCCCACAGGTGAAAAGAACAGAATTTAGTCTTTCTGTATAACATGAGGTTAATTTAGCCCAGAGTTTTACCTACTTCTTTCCTTGTGAAGGATATTTAATTCATGACATGTTTTTAGAAAAAAAAAATCCTACAACAGCTATGTATTTATGCTCAATTCCAGGATAGCAATGCCCTGTGCCCCCTGCTAAAATAAACAATCAGTACTTTCTCAACTGCCTTGAAGTTGACAATAGATTCATTGCTGGAGAAAATACCAGCTTCTCAATGGTAAATATTTTGAATGGATTGTTGCAAACAAAAGCAAAACAAACCCAAAGCCCTGCTCTGTCCTTTTATAAACACCTATGATCCATTTGTACTTTGACTGCATGCCATTCAAAGCAATAGCACCCATTCTAGTTCAACAATATTCATTCCTCAATGAGAAACCTCTCAGATTTGCTTAGTAGAAGGGTTTGTGGAACAACAGGGCTTTAAGAATAGAAAGCTAATGTATAGTTTGCATATAGAGATCTAAAATGGGGAAGAATCTACCTGAAACTCAGGCAGATGCTCTGAATGGGGTGTATTGGAACACTGGTGACATATAGGAAAGTTACCAAAATTATACTGAGAACATAGAGAGTGTTTTGTGACTTTATGCCAAGCAGAAAGTTTGTCAAATGTCATTTGGTCTCATTCTGTGCCATAGAGGAGATGCAACTCCCTGACAGGAATCAAGACTCTAAAACTTTAAACTTAAGCTAGGCTATTGGGTGGGACTTGGGGTTTTTTTTGCTGGGGGGGGGAGCTGGCGGGGGGGAGAACCAAACAAAGAAATAACATAAGCTCAGCTAGTAAACCAGCCAAGTTTTTGAAAGAAGCATGAATGTAGAAACTAGATGGCACAAAATGCTGACCCTTTAAACACTGACAAGGGAAAAAACAGTAAAAGCTATGAAGATAAAAAACCCGACTCGTACTTTGTGTGAAAGGCTGTAATGTGGGGTGGCAAATGGTACCAAGGGGTCTTCCCTTATGCAGGTGAAGTAATCCCGCTACTCTGTGTAACACGCAATGATGCCACACATTGTATTCTCCTTCCTAAGCTCAATTTGTGATTACAAGCATGGCTTTGCTGTCCTGTGTTGGTCTTGGTTGAGGATATAGAGTGGATTTCCCATACACCTCCCTCGCACCAAACCTGCTTATTTAATGAGAAGCTTCCTGGTAAGAAAGTAAGCATTGACTAAAGAAGGTAAACATGGATAAACATAAAATAAACAAGTTCCTGGATTCTCTTGTGCTGGGTGACTTTGAGCATGGGTCTAATTTTGTTGTTAAGGCTCAAATTAGACTAAGATCAAAGGCATCAGGAGCATATCTGATCTGAAATCCTACTTGTGTAAGAGACTGGATTAGATCATTTTACACTGCTTCCACTGAGAGGTCTCTGAGCCACCTGCAGTGGTGGGTTATGCCAGCTCTCTCCCACTTTTGTCATTCCTCCTGTAATTAAGTTAGATATAAGGAAGCAGTTCTTTACTGTGAGGGTAGTGAGGCATTGGCACAGGTTGCCCAAGGAAGTCGTGAATGCTCCATCCCTGGCAGTGTTCAAGTTGGATGGAGTCTCTTGGGTGACATGGTTTAGTGTGAGATATCCCTGCCTTGGCAAGAGGGTTGGAACTTGATGATCTTAAGGTCCTTTCCAACCCTAACTATTCTATGATTCTATGATTACAGGGGAATTTCTCATCCAGCGAGGAAAGTGGCTTTAAGTCTCTGAGATGATGGCATGGGCAAGAAGAAATCTCAGCGCACAGCCAATGCAATGAAATTAAGGATCCTCTATGGGAATTGGTTAGTAATGCCAATGGTTAATATTTATCGTAACAGCAACCAACAGTTTTGTTTTTTGTTCTAACAATGTGAATTACACATTAAACATTAATACAAGCGATTGTACTTTTCTTTTGATCTTCAAGCATACTCATTTCAAATGAGAGTTTATACATGAGCACTGAAACCAATCCCTGAGTCATGTGAATTTACATTGGTTTTACTCTGTGGGAAAGATATCCCACATGAGTTACTCATGTCTGCAAAACATAACATACTCATAAATCAGAAGGCAAAAATAAAAACAGCTTGTATTTGGCTGTTGCAATGTAAATATCTGTGTGGATATTTGGCTTGTATGCTAGTGGCAATGCAACATTAAAAAGTTCATTTATCAGAGATCAGGGTTCGGCATGGGGCCCTCACTTAATAGGAGATCCAAGTCAGCTCACAATAAGCAAGCTCACCTTTTAGCTTCTGTAGTCTAACTCCTACCAAGTAGTGACCCTAGCTTCAGAGGAATTTGAACCAACTCAAAAGGGACCAGAATTTGGCTTGCTTCATACAAACAAAAGTTGCCAAGCTGCCGTCATTAAGGAGTAATACTGCATATACTTAGCAGACAAACTGTACAGTGCTGAGTGGCACCTTTCCAGATGTCCTTGACAGCCAGCTGCAGTGCAAGGCTCACCCAGTCCAGACCAACTCTAGAACCTGCTCGACCATATCTGATACCTGCTCCTCTTGGTTTAACATCAGTCACAAACATTGCATTCCATGAAAATATAAACAGTGTGGACTGTGTATCTGCCAAGACCGTTATTTAAAATGCCAACAGAATTTAAGCCCTTTCCCCTTTCACACGCTACACAAATGTTACAGTAACCAGCAGTCTGCACTTAAGTAATGTACATGCAAAGTATATATGACTTACTGAGGAAAGTACAGGTACAATACAGCATGATAGGCCTGATTCAGATAAGTACTGACAGCAAGATTTCTAGAATGCTTCTTGCCTTTCCAGAACAGGTCTCAAAGCCAGAGGTTTCAGAAGAAGGAATGGCTGCCAAGAAGGTATTATGTTTAATGGCAGATAGGCTCTATCTATGGATCAGGTCATAGCTCAGGAATCTCAAAAGCCCATTAATGTATTTCATTCTTAATGTATAAATGCTAAAGGAGTCCTGAAAGCCAGAGATCCAGGATTATCCCACATAACTCAGTGTCCTCACAGGAGGCTACAGTCATGCTCCTCTGCTACTTCTTTTCTGTGGCCTGAATAACCTTAAATGCTGATGGTAGAGCTTCAAAAGGAAGAGCGGAAGAAGCCTATGGATAGAATAGTTTATAGACTGGAAGAGAAGGAAACATAAAACCCTTCATCCATGAACTTGAATATTTTAGCTGCTATGTTTTATATAAAGACAGAGGAACTGATACTGTTAAGAAGGAAGCACCTGTGACACTCCATTAGGGAACCCCAGCATTGTTTGTGTGAATTAAGCCTTCCCTGAGGTTAACATTGGATCTTAAACAATTTTGGGCTGAAGGATCTCAGCTACCTCAACTCCATCTAGACACTGCTTGAAGCACATTGACATTACCCAGCTTTAGAAGTTTAGTGAGTCTTCTGACTTTTCAAAAGCCTAGGTATATCCCCAGGCACAAGCAAAGAGCTGTACTTGCAAAGATGTGATAGATACAAGTAGAAAATGGTGTATAGGAGCTTGTAAGGAGGACTTCCTTAGCATCAGTCAGGGTGACAAATCCTGCTGGACCAGAGGGTCCCAGGCTGCGTTCACAACCCTGGGATGCCTGCTAGAAACACTCCCCGGTCATTTGGTAAGTGTTACAGGTTCTTATTTCTAGAGACCTAAAGGAAATGTGCTGATACCAAGCCCATCCTTTCTCTTACAGCTGAAGGCCTCCAGCAGGCAGTCAGGAGGCCAATGGGAAGAAGAGAACATGAGTTTTAATCCATTTGCTCATGATGAAAAATGATGAAAAAATGTGAAAAGATTAAATGCTTTTATTTATATTTAACTGCTTAACACCAGTCGGAACCCTGATTTCCATTACTGTAGATGCATGCCATGGTATAGTGAAATCTTCAGTAATTTACTGGTCAGAGCCACAGATTAAAAGCCAGCTATGCAGCCAGTGAAAGCTGACATACCTTTCATGAAATCAGTGGACTCATACCAATTCATACTGGCTGGGGATTTGGTCTTCAATTTCTAATTTAAAAAATGGCATTTTTCCATGATGTTTGTTGGGCTATTCAGCCTGGAGAAGAGAAGCTGCGTGGAGACCTCAGAGCAGCTTCCATTACCTGAAGAGGGATTCTTCATCAGGGATTGTAGTGATAATGGGTTCAAACTTAAACAGAGGAAGTTTAGATTGGATATAAGGAGGAAGTTCTTTACTGTGAGGGTGGTGAGGCGCTGGAATGGGTTGCCCAGAGTAGTCATGAATGCCCCATCCCTGGTGGTGTTCAAGGCCAGGTTGGACAGAGCCTTGGGTGACATGGTCCAGTGTGAGGTATCCCTGCTCATGGCAGGGGGTTGGAACTCAATCTTAATGTCCTTTCCAATGCAAGTCTTTCTATTATTTTATGATTTCAGTTGTATTATACAGCAAAAACAATAAAATAGAAAGTTCTAAATATTTATACAGCTAAGACAGGAGCAGAACTAACACAAATCTTTGGCAATCAAATCCTACAACCACATTGTTGTATATTTCAGTGTTTGAGCCTTGTGGATTACTCCTTAACTTTAGGGCAGCTCATTTTCTTGCCTCCATCTTTCCAGCCACTATTAGAGCTACAACCTTTCCATCTGTTTATGCTCTAAATCTGCCACCCCCAGGGAGAGGGGGACAAGTTACACAATAGGTGTTTGTCCATGGGCAAATGTCTAAATGTGAAGGGAAACAACTGAATTTTAATGGCAGAAGATAATCTCTGGGCAGTGAGGGAATTAGTGGGGCCTACTGCTACCAGCATCTGTATGCTACGCTCTTCTCTCCTACTGAGGTTAGCAGGATGCAGGTGAGATGAGAGGGATGCAGAAACAAGCCCCACGATACCAGCTCCTTCTCTCATTCCACAAATAACAGGGCAAGAGACCTGCTGTCATCAGGCCAGAGTTGCCCCAGTATCAATGCAGAGAAATGTTGACAAAAACTGGGTAACTGCTCCAGATTTACACCACCAAAGATGTGTTCTTATTAGGTATTTATAGTCTAGTAGCATTGTTTAGGGGAAGAAGGTGTATTTATTAAGCACTGTACAAAATACTTCATCAGAGCAAATTCCTGCATCCAAAAGCCCAACAACAAAGATTGCAGAGGGAGGGTGACAAACAAACAACAGGATATCCTGGGAAGAAAGTATACCAGTAATTGCAGCAAAGGCAGCCAGCCACAGAGGCCTTCGCTACACACAGGGTAGTGATAATTCTGCCAAAGAGGCAAGTGTTTATTTCCTTTTTAGCTATGCTATTTCCATTACATTGTTGAAGTAGTTTTTTAAAGCTTACAGACATCAAGTTTATAAAGCTTAAAACCTTGTCATATCTAAGACAATATATACCACTTTATCTAAATCTCTATAAGAATATGTCATCTAATGTGATTTAGATTTTATGTGGGATTTGAGAGTTTAAGAAGTTTAGTGAAAGAGGGATAATTTTTGGTCTTGTTTTTGTCTTCTTAGAAGAATAAGGAAGGAATATAAAAGATAGTCCCCAGACCTGTATATATATCTATCTGTAGATAACAAAATAGAAAATAAACGCTGGATGGCAGCGTTTCAGCCATTTTTACCAAAGCAAGGGGACCCACTGCAGAGTACTGTCTTTTCAATTTTGGGCTAGGCAATCATAGCCCTGAATAGGTCATGAAAGGGATCAGCCTTCCCCATGTTACCCCTCTGGTCAGATGGCATCTCTGGCCCAAAAAGAGACAAGAAAAGAGGACAGCCATGGCCACCTGGCATTGCCTTCTTGCACAGAGAGAAGGAAGCAGGGGAGGAGGGAGCTGGTGTCCAGCCAGGTCTTACTCTTCAGGCTGCCAAGTTGGAGCGCATCCTCCCAATGGGCTTCTATAGGGGAAGGCATCAAAGAGCTAAGGATGGATAACTGCTTCCCTTGCAAACACCTCTGCATCCCCCTTTGCCTTCTAACAGCAGAAAACTAAGCATGCCTCTTATTTAGCTGAAAGCTTTCCACCTGATGTTGAATATGTTAGTGTGCTGGTGGACACAGACACTGCAGAGCATATGTAAAACTTTAAGGATGTGTCCAGCAATGACCTTACACTGAAGCCAGTTCTCATCTTAGTTACAGGAGAATTAATATAGAATCATAGAATAGTTAAGGTTGGAAAGGACCTTAAGATCATAGTGGTCTCCCTAACATTTTTTACTCATAAACCATTTTTTTTCCTAACTAACTAATACTGTTCTTTACATAAGCTACCCAGAGTTCAGTTGGGGCCATTATTTTCTCTATTCACTTATTTCAACAAGGCTAATTTTATTTAGCGCAGTTTTTTGCACTCTACCATTGGTTACTATGGTACAGTTCATTGCAATAGAGCAATTTCACTAGTTAGAAGACTTCACCATAATGTTTTGGTACTGTTTCTGATGAAAATTAGAGCCACTAGTTCACAAACGCCACGTCCACATCCTTTTGGAGCCACCCCAAGAACTTCGGTGGTCTCCCATGTTTGTCAGGCTTCACTCAACCCCTGCTCTGAGCCTCTGTGACATGTGTGTCCAGTTAAGACTGCAGAAGAAGAGAAACCATGGTTTATTAACCATTAGTGTATTAATTTCAAGTTATTAGGAGACTGTTGCTCTACATCCCTATCTGTGCAGACAGAATATCACATTACTAAGTTACCAGAGCTACCTAGAGTTAACATCCAGAAACAGTTTCTTCTGTTCTAGCAGTACATGCTGCTTTCTGGGACAGCTCTTTAGGTACAAGCCAAATGAAAATGGCCATTCTCATTATTTTCCACTGTGCCTCAGTTTTTCTCTCTTGGCTTTGTGCAGCTGCAGAAGATGTACAATATGAGATGATAGTTTTCCTCCCTATGTGCAACAAATTGCTATGCAAGAGCAATTCCAGTGATTTCAGGTAATCCTGCTGTTATACATAGGAATACAGGAGTTAACGTTCGGGATGGAAAGACAAATAGATCTTATAGTCTTCATGCAGGTGACAATAAGGTACAAGCTTCATAGACATTTAATGAACAAAGGGTTGACACTGAAGAAAGAGTATCACAAAGCTCTTGAGAAAAATGTTAGAACAAGGTTTTAGTAGTTTGTCAAGGCATCATAAAATGTATATGCTCTATGAGGCTACAACATGTATGTAGCAGGTGTATGCAACCTGCTCTGTAGTCCTAAAACCATCACAAAAATATCATTGGGAACTTGGGCTTCTGAGAGTCACTTCTCTCCCTGTGCCTCAGTTTCCTTCTAAGAAAGTAAGGGTTATGCCCTCTATATCACTTGGATTAATAATCAAAACCATTCATTAAGTGTCAAGTATTATAATCAATCACAGGTTTATCATACCTGTTTTACCCCCCAAAAAATAAAGCTGTAATATAAAAATAAAAATTTGATATGGTTGCAGAAGTTTCAGATGGTGGAACATGAATCTTAGGATTTCAGTGGATGCAATGGCAAACTTACAGGTCAGGTGAACTTCAATGTGATTCTAAAGATACTAGCATGCCAATGACAAGTGATTTGCTCACTTGTCCAAGTTGAGGAAAGACCTATGCCAGGCCCACCACAATTCTTCAGTTATTTCCTCCATCCTTTGTTTGTTCTATAGTAAGAAGCATTTAACAACCAAACCCCCAACCTCAAAGATTGAGTCTGTTGTATATTTTATCTCCTAAAGCTTTTTTTTTTTTTTTGCATATTGATAAAAATGTATTTGCAAGGTAATGGGTAAAGGAACTGAGAAATAATTCAGTCCCTATAGTCACTCTCACATACTACTAGTGATCCTTCCTTACACAGAGTTATGTGTAAGGAAGGTGTGATGTCACAGTTTAAACAATTTTTTCATTCTACCAAGACACACAACTTCCAAACCATAAAGTTCTTCTTTTATGTGGCACTTCCTTTAAAACAAGTTTGTCTCTTTGAGCATATTTTTCCCTGGCTGTGATGTGATATATATATATACACACACATATGTAAATATCTATGACACACATATAGATCTCTCTCTTACTTGTTCCATTGGATAGGTGTTATTACAGATTAGAAAGAGCACAAATTTATCTACTGAGTGTATAGAAATTGGTATCACGCAGTTTAGTTTCCCTCAAAACACCACTGCCACCTACTCCCAAAGTACCTGATTCAGCAGCAGTACATGTACAGCTGCAAAATCTCTTGATTTCTACGTGTCGCTGGAAGCCACCACTGGATTACTGTATTTTTTGCCATATATTAAAAGTTCAATAAGCCAAAACATATTTAACATTTTCTAGTGATGCAGAGCTGTTATATGAAGATCTTCAAGTATCTTTTGAAGATGGAGGAGTCACTATGCTGTATCCTACTTCCAATGCTTTTCAAGTGGACAAGATGAATAGGGAAGGAGGAGGGAAGAAAATCATCCAGACAATCCAAGAAAAAAGATTTTGTAATAATATCATTCAGAAATCTACACTATTTTCATTCCTTGTTTAAAAATATATATTTTGAATTATAAATTTGAATATAAAAATATGAAAGAGTAAGGTAAAAAAAAAAGATGTTAAACGCAGATTTGTTCAGAAAGTGTTGACTGATAGGCATATTCATGGAATTGCCTAGTTCAGTTCTACTTGAATGTTTTCCTAGCTGGAAGAAAATGTGTAAGTTCATCATCCATTTTAATCGTCTTCATTGATGGATGTTAAACTTAGCAACAGTTCAGTGGCAGCTTCCCTAGACTGGCACTAATGTAAGGATTTGTATTTAAGTGAAAAAAGAGGAGTTTTTAAAATAAATAATTCTTATCCTGATTTTGGGTTAAGATTTGAAATAATCAAATATAAAAATACCAAATATGTCACTCACAGATAACTGATTTCAGAGGGGTTGCAAACTTCCTACTACATAATAATGTAAGAACACCAAGTAGAATTTTATGAAAAAAATAAGGCCCAAGCCCACAGGTTTGTGCTTCTGCACAAACAAAACAAAAACGCTGGCTGGGATTTCTGAGCATTTCCACAATCCAAACAGTAAGAGGAAGCTATTAAGAATCACGAGTTTTGGTGTTAACTGCAGTGGAAACAGAGCGGAGCCTTTATCTTAATCATTGCTTAGAATATGTTTACACTGATCTCTCATTTTTTCTGTCCACGTTTATAGCCAGCATCATTTACACATTAATGATGTATGTTCCAAAAGCCATGCATAGGCAACAGCATACTAGTCGTGCAAGTATTTTGAGGGAGAGAGATTGTGTGTATTATGCCAGTACTGTAACTTAGGGTCATGAGTCACTTAGAAAATACAGAGGAATGCTTATTTTTGTGCTTGGAGTAAGAAGACTGTTGTGGCAGAATATGAATATGGGGAAGTAGTTTCAAAGTTTGTTACTATTACTCTATTAAGAGTAAACAGACTAAATACTTAGGTGGAAACATGTCATTATCACCAGGTTTTGTTGCAAATGCATGTACTATATTCAGTCAAAATCCTAAGCACGTTCTTATGCCTGCATGATGAAATGAGCACCAGGTCTCTCCATACCTGCCATAACAGTAAAAGAAATAATAATCTAAATTGCTATTTATTCTGCAACTGAATCTTATCCAACATATATCACTATTTCCTGTGGTTAGTGGTAATTTTACACACGTAGTAAACACATTTGAAAGATGGAGATTTGCATTAAAGACTTCAGTATATACTGGTAGAATAAAACAGGGGCATTTGGTGATGGTGGGGAAATATTAAAGTTGTTAACCCTCTATTCTCACCATAACACCCATAGTTATTTCCAGACAGAAAAGGAGAGCATATATCTGATTCTCTTCAGGGGTGTCAAGGGGATTGCTGCTGCCTGTTTTCCTGAAGTTAGCACACCAACAGCTGCTAAACGCAGAACAATGTGCTGCTTACCTTTGTTGTAAATGTAAGGCTTTTCCATCTCAGAACTATATAAATGAATCAGTATTCATTCACATCTATGCCTAGAGGTTTCTATCATAAAGCAGAGGGTGTTCATTTTTAGTTTCTTCCTTATTCTGATTTTATGCTATATTCCTTTTCACCAATGCAGTTTGGAACTGCTTGGTTATAACAAGTGCAAGGGAAGTAAAAATGAAACAGTGTATTTTCCCGCCACTGTTTGCTGCAAGTATTTATCAACACACAAAGGTGATAAAAATTTAGAGGTTAAAGGGTCTTCCTTGACAGTTTAAACAACCCAGTAGTTTAGCAAACTACTACAGCTTTGTCCCCTGCTCCAAAAAGCAAGGCAACAAAACCCCAAACCACCTTTATGTGTTTAGGTTTGCCCTCTGAAATCCAGTTCAACATTTAGTAACTCATACTTGATGTCAGGGTTTCCAAGGGAAGTAGTAGGGGGTTATGTATTTGATTTTTTTTAAGGTACTCATAGATTCCTCATCTATTGAAAGGAAATTATATATGTCAGTAAAAAGCGTGAGCAAAACCAGAAGTAATTAACATGTAAATAAATGCAACCAGCCTTCCTTCAGAGTGCTTTGGAGTCAGAAATGCATTTTTCTCATGCTACAGAAGCCCTGTATTCAAACAAGTACTAACTAACATCTCTAAGCATCATTATCAAGACAGAAACAACCATTATCAATCATACACAATACTCTATATGGTCAGTTTCCCAATTAAATTTATATTCTCCTTCTCTGATGTCTGCATTTATTTAGTTGTAAACACAGTTACAGCTGTACCTTTATTAACTCCTGTGGTGGTAAGCCATTTTCAGAAACTCTTGTTCTCGACAGCGTTAACTATTACTGATTATAGCATTGCTTAAGGCAGATTCCTTGTTGTAAGTGGCATTGAACATTTTTACCTGGATATTGCAACAACATATTTGAGGATTGAGATATAAACAGAACAGTAAGTAATGCATATGGCCTCTGCATTTAAGACTTGTGTGTTGAGAGACACTCAGCTAGAAAAATCAAACCACCACCAAAGCACCCGATACAGTGCCTGTATCTTTCTCTACTTTGCTAATGACCAATCACTGCATGAAACTGTGAACCACAGTCCTAAATGATAAAGGTCAAAGTTTTCAAGGACAGCTTCTGCATTCGAGTTTCCAGCTTGAAATGCCTAAAGCTGGATTTGCCAGTCGCGAGGTTCCCAGACTTCTCACTGGGACTGCATACGCTTGACACCAGGGAAAAACAAAGCTGGAATAACGAGCCCCACGTCTCGTCAAATCAAACCCCATTTCATTTGAAAAATTGATCCTGGGGTTTAACATCTGCCAGAAGGATGGTATGGTCCCTGTGAGCATAGGCACAATGCCGACCTGAAACATGTATTTAGTCAAATCCAATCTTATCTCACCTTGTTTCGCAACTTCGTATGTTTGTCTTTATATCAGAAAAATGTATACAAATTCTGGAAAACTAGCTCAGTATAAGAAGCAGTTTTAGCCTTTTTATCTTATACAAAAGTTTCATGAATATAATATTCATAAAATATCTTATAGGAGCGCTACATACATAAATAGTAAATATTTATGGTCATTCTCTCGATTACAAGGAATATCAGAATTATGTTCAAACAGCTTTTCAGATAATTCCAGAGTGCTACGTTCATCCATTATGCCCTCAGTTGTAAAGGTGGGAGTGTAATGGAGCTGTTAGGGATGTCTGCTGGAGTTCAGGTCTTGGATCTGGCTCTGCCTGGAACCTGTTGTGACCTACTCCAACGCACCATAATAAAACTTCCTTTTTTTTATCAGCTTTCCTTATACCGAACTCACCCAAATAAAGTGTTTTTCTACTTTCATACATCAGGGGGGAGGGAAGAATCCTATGAAAACTAATGTCTGTAGTTACTGGTGATTTCTTAGTGCAAGGTAACCCAAGTTTGTATTACTCTAGCATTTAATAAGTATTAGTAAAGACAAGGTAAGATTACGCTGTATTGGACTGAATAAAGAAGTTTTCCTTTTCCAAGGAAGTTTTAGCGTTACTGTCACAACCAAACCATACCATGCTCTCCCACTAACCACACTAAAGCTGTCTTTCAAGCTGCAACACTGCTCTACAACTATATTCCATCTGCTTTGAAAGCAAGTGTCAACTTTTTGACTCCTGACAGCAAGTTACTGTAGTCCTGTCTAGCAAGAAGGAAAAAACACCACAAAGCAAGTATGAAACCAAATACATTCTGAGTTTGTGCAACTTGAACCAATATGTGTACGGTAAAATCTAACACCCAGAAACCCTTCATCTCCATGACCTGCTGCCTCACCTCACTGCAGTATATTCACCCATTGTTATTTTTCCCTCTCAGAAAGGGCAGAACAGACAGTTGCCCACCAGAAAGCTTTCCAATGGAGAAGAGGGGTATACGGTCCCAGAGCAGTGCGCTGTGGCCACGGGAGACTCCCAACCCTTTCTGCTCCAGCCAGAGTGGTCCCTTGAGCGGGCCGGACAAAGCGACAGAATGTGGTGAAGGGTTTGTAGCCCCAGGAAAGCCTCCCCCCTCCCCCCGCCTCTTTTCCCTGCTCCGGCATCCACACTTATCGTAATTCTTCAGCTTTCAGCAACTTTCCTCCGCACCTCTAAGCCCTGGAAACCTCGGGCACATGCCGAGGAGAGGGAGAACAAAAGGGCAAAGAACAAAGAGCCGGGGAGCTGGTAGGAGAGGAGGAAAGGGGGAGCTCCCCCTACTCGGGTCAGCCTAGGGTCCCCTGCCCACGGTAGGAGCCTTCCACCAACGCACACACACCAGATGCGAGGGCTTGCTCGGGGTCCGCTTTGTGCCCGACCACGAAGCGCCTGCTTGCGCCGCTGTGAAATCACTCGGGGAGGGGTGTTCTGCACCGCTCCCCTTCCCTGCAACCGGTACTTTTCCCTCTACATGGGGAACGAAGTATTCTCGGCGGGTCCCCGCAGGAGGTCGGGAAACCCGCGTCCGGTCCCAGCCCCGCGGAGCCGAAGCAGCTTTCGGGAACTACGAGAAAACAGCGGACAAGAGACCAACCCGAGGAAGCTACAAACGTTTCGTTCCCTTGAACGTTAAACTTTTGTTCAAGTATCACTAAAACCCCTTTTATAGATGATCCTCTCCCCCCCACCCCATCTCCCCTCTTACCGAAAAAGACCCTTTCGCAAGCTCCCTCTCTTAGCAATTAAATACCCCTGAAAACCTTTCAGGTGCCCTCGTTACCTGTTGCTATGAGGCCCCTGCCCTCCTGGGCTGGGAGGGGGGGCAATTAACTCCTTTTTCGCTGTGTTCGTCCCATGCTGGCTGCAGATGCTGAGAGCTTCAGCCAGGGGCAAACCCCGGTTGAGGGCAGGGAGGGAAGGGACTTGTGTGTGTGTTTGGGCAGCATGGGTAGCAGTGGGGGAGGTCCTGGGGGTCCCTCAATGCTGCCCTACTTCAACCGCGGGGCAGGGAAAAGCAAGCAACGGCTGCGAGCGGGCAGGGTAGCAATCGTGTCATCCGGTTACCGAGAGACCGCATGCACCTACTGCCGTCCTGCAATCACCTTTTGGAGAAGGGCGAGGAGCTATCATTCTTCTTCTTAATTGACAGGGCTCCTCATTGGAGTAAGAACTAAAGGGAATCAGAGTTTTACCTGAGAAACTTTTAGAGGGGTTGGGTTTGTAGGTTTTTTTCCCTTTCTTTTTTATTTAAGCCAGAAGTGAGCTAACAGAACCTCAGTTTTCTGAAGGCGAAATTAATCTAGTCCTTGATCGGGAGTGGAAGCGAGTAGCGAGCATGCTGCAGGGATGGAAGGGATGCCCGCAGAACCGGGACAGGAGCCGGTCCGGATCCAGCCCGGGTCTCGCCGAACCCAGTGAGACGGGGACGAGCCCCCTGTCCAGCGAGCCCCTGCCCCGAGCATCCCTCAGCAGCGAGGTCAAACAAAGGTGGGGAGTGAGAAAACCAGGCTAAAATCCTGTGGGTGGCAAAGGAGAAGCCTGTGGTGCAGCTAAAACACGCGTTTGCTTGGAAGCTGCGCTGGGAGCCCGAGTCAAACTTCAGCCCAGCCTGTGCCCTGAGTTAACTAAACTCAATTACATGCCTTCGTGTAAAAAGGTTTCGCATATGTGAGGAAATCTGAGAGGCTGAGAAGTCTGTTTTTGTTATGATTTAATCACATACATTAAAGAAGGGCAAGCATACGCCCAATTTGGGACTTCAAATAGAGAGAAAAAAAGGCATTAGTTCTGAGGGACGCTCTGCCCGAACCCTTTCCTGCTGCACAGAGCAAAGCTGAAGCTTTCGAAGTCCACTCATCTCATTACTGCTGGCTGTTTGGGGTTTCTCTTTTCCTCCTAATGGAGTAACCTTTCGTAAGTGATTGCAATTTCGGAGGGGGGGGGGGGGGGGG
>NDXB01005174.1:297356-326976 GCA_002631895.1 Agapornis roseicollis
TTTTTTTTTTTTTTTTTCTCCTTCAAAATGCTCTGCTGCCCTCAGGCTTTGAAGCACAGACTCAAAATGTGACCTTTCATTGTATTTAAGATGTGCCTTTCCCTCTCTGCCTGAAAATTTATCCAAATGTGGCTAACTTGTGAATATTAGACATTCTGTCATGAGCACACTTTCAGTAATGATTTCTTTTATTCTAGCAGAAGAAAGGAATCGCTAAAGATTGGCAGTCTCTGCAAACAGAAGCTTAAGTGGTAAGACCAGATTTCACCTTTAATCTCCACCTCCAAATTTTCCCCATGAGCCCAAGCTTTGGCGCAGAATCAGAGGCAGGAATCCTCTTTCTTTCAGGCTCTGACCGATTTGAAGGTTGTGTCAAGAAGAAAGGTCTCTGCATGAATACAACAGGGAGAAAAAAAGCAATGTGACAGAGCAGACGGTAGAAGCAGCCAAGAGAGAAAGAACTGGGACTGGTGTTTGGAGGCAGGAGCTTCTGGGACTGGTTAGGTAAGGAGACGCAGAGGTTGTGCAGAGAAAGCAGAGAGGAACCGTTTGGTTGAGGAGCCTGGAGGGGAGGTAGGAGGGCAGGGATGGTAAAACCGACTAACGTTGTCAGCCAAGAGCATGGGTGAATAATTGCAGGATGTCCGGAGTAGCTGGGCTGAATTTCAAATTAAACATGGTAGGAATTCTGAAAGTCAAAATGTTTTATTTCACCATTCTTAACTGATGCAGTTCAGCTGCATCATTATTGCTTTTTATATGGTACAGAGGCTGCTATTGAATGCTTAGAAAGAATTAAGTATTTCCAAGCTGATCCAAAATATTTTTTAAATGATTTTGTGTGTATGTGTGTCACCTCTGAACTAAGGAAACATTATATGTACCTCGCTAGCCACAACATCAGGCCCTGGGATGTTGAGGAAATGACTAAGCTGAAGGTTTCAGAACACCTGGATTCAGTCTTCATATATGGCCACACAGATTTTATTCCACAAATTTCCTAAAGCAAAAAGGAAACCTCACAAGGTACACTTCCCCTGGGGACACATCAGAACTCTGTAGTTTTTATTCACTAGATTCCTGTCTAATTTGTCACAGAATTGGGCACGGTTCACGTACGAGGTAGAGAATCACAGGAAGAGAGAGCAGGGCTTTGTGGCAGTGCAATAACTGGATTTTGCCTGCGGAGTTTGCTTCCATCCCCCTTTTAACTCAAGGCTTCTATAATGTGGGGCAAGTTGCCTCACAAGGTAATGCTTAACGGAGATTTTCATATTATGGACCCATCTTGATGGTTTTGGGTCTGGTAGGAGGAAGTGAATCTGACTACCTCAGATAAAGTCCATGGGGCTGTGCATTGACTACACCAAGTGATGCAGAGTGCCAAACCAGTTGAAAAATCAAGTAGACAATATCTCTAATTGGATAACCAAAATTAGCAGGCTTTTTTGACTTTAACCTATTTGTTTGGAATAAAGATTTATAAAAAAGGATAGGATGATCCTATCTCTTAAATTTCAGGTTGTAAAAGATGTTTGCTAAGCGTGGTGGGGAGAGGAACAGCAAAAAACCCGTATTGGGTTCAGGTTAGGATTTGTGTGCCCCAAATAAAACCTAGAGTCCCATAAAAGTAAGCTTGACAGTGACCATTAACACTTGAAGAAAGCTTTGCTCACATACTACTCTGAATGCCAAAGGAGTACTTATGAAGAAGATCAAGCAGAAAAGTCCCCCTGCCCTGTCAAATTGCATTCATATACCATTGCACAGGAACAGATGAAACAAAGGCTTTGTAAAGTTATTCATTAAAAGAGGGAAGAAGGGAGATAGAAAAGGAGAGGGACAAGCCCATGGTGTTAGAGAACATGGGAATAAGGTGCTGACCCAGAAGAGACCAAAGTTCATGTCTTTATTGGTGATTGTATCTGGGGTACCTCCATTTCAGGTGTACACCACAGAGACTTGCTTTTTAGTTGCTGCACAGAATCTTTCCCTTTGTTTTCTAAAATCCTTCCAGTTCCTTCAGAACTAACATTTTCCTATTACATAGTCTGATTTTTGAGGAAAACAGTTTTTCCTGAAAAATTCTTCATCATCTCTCCAAGTACAAGATGGTGTAATTAAAGGCTGTATGTGCATCTGCACAAGGGATTGGTATTGAGCAGTGTGATTAGCTTTCATTCTCTTGCTTCCTACTGGCTTTAAATGTTTATAGAGCCTGTAATGCTCTCTTAATTTGAGTATATGTGTGTGTATGTGTGTAATATTATACAGCTACACAAGATTTATCCCCTACCTAATTTATTGCTGTTCTTAACTTTTATTAAAATATAGGGTTTTCCATTGGTTGTTTGACACTGTCCCACACAACATCCTTGTCTCTAAATTGGAGAGACATCAATTTGATAGGTGGACCACTCAGTGGATAAAGAACTGGCTGGATGGCTGCATGCAAAGAGTTGTGGTCAATGGCTCAGTGTCCGGCTGGAAGCCAGTGACGAGTGGTGTCCCTCAGGGATCAGTGCTGGGACTGGTCTTGTTCAACATCTTTGTCGCTGACATGGACAGTGGGATTGAGTGCGCCCTCATCAAGTTTGCTGATGACACCAAGCTGTGTGGTTGGGTGGATCCGCTGGAGGGAAGGAATGGCATCCAGAGGGACCTTGACACGCTTGTGAGGTGGGCTGATGCCAACCTCATGAAGTTTAACCATGCCAAGTGCAAGGTCCTCCACCTGGGTGGGAGCAATCCCAGGCACAGCTACAGGTTGGGCAAAGAGGAGATTGAGAGCAGCCCTGCAGAGAAGGACTTGGGGGTGTTAGTCAATGAGAAAATGAACATGAGCTGACTTCAGTGTGCGCTTGCAGCCCAGAAAGCCAACTGTATCCTGGGCTGCATCCAAAGGAGCGTGACCAGCAGGTCGAGGGAGGTGATCCTGCCCCTCTACTCTGCTCTTGTGAGACCTCACTTGGAGTATTGTGTGCAGTTCTGGTGTCCTCAACATAAAAAGGACATGGAGCTGTTGGAACAAGTCCCATATGAAGACAGGCTGAGAAAGTTGGGACTGTTCAGCCTGTAGAAGAGAAGGCTGCATGGAGACCTCATAGCAGCCTTCCAGTATCTGAAGGGGGCCTATAGGGATGCTGGGGAGGGACTCTTCATTAGGGACTGTAGTGACAGGACAAGGGGTAATGGGTTCAAACTTANACAGGCAAATGACTGAATTAAATGTACAAAGTGAACTATTCATTTTTTCTTATGCATTAAGTGTGCTTTTATGATAATGGAAACTTAAACAGGGGAGGTTTAGATTGGATATAAGGAAGAAATTCTTTCCTGTTAGGGTGGTGGGGCACTGGAATGGATTGCCCAAGGAGTTGTGACTGCTCCATCCCTGGCAGTGTTCAAGGCCAGGTTGGATGAAGCCTTGGGTGGCATGGTTTAGTGTGAGGTGTCCCTGCTTATGACAGGGTGATTGGAACTGGATGATCTTAAGGTTCTTTCCAACCCTAACTATTCTATGATTCTGTGATTTTGTGATTTTCATTCTTTGATTTTTCATGTCAGTCAGCCCTACTGCAAATGTAGGGGTATTAGTAATAGCTCACTTATTTTAACAGTTGTTTTTTATTTTTAGTGAGTTGAGTACTTATGAAAGGTAGTAGGTTAATAACTTTTAGGAAGTATTTTAGCTCATCTGCTCATTAGGTAACACCTACCAAAGTCAAGCATAATAGCAAAAGGGTGACCAAACTGGAGAGTTGAAATATCCTCTGACTTTTTGGTTGTCAATTAGCACATATTTAATAGCTTATTTCGTTGGTAACACTGACACCTATCCAGTGAGAGCTAGACCAATACTTTCAAATGATTTCTGGTGGGTGGTTTTAATGTTAACAACCCAGATTGCCTACATGGGGCTGGATTTGACCAAGCAACTGGAAAAAAGCCCTACTCTTGAACTTAAGAAATTCTGTTTTCTTTGTTACAAACCAAAAGACTCCAGAATCACTCTCCCTTTTAGTCATAGAGATAGGAAGTACACCATCAGGCATGGGGTCCTGATCTCAGCTGGAGAATCTTTTGCCAAGAATCAAGTAGTTGCTGCAGTCTCTGAAATGGCCAAATTAACTGTCTGCTTTGCCATGGATTTATAATTCCCTGATCAAGACAAGAAGTGAACTCCTCCTACTTTACCCTACAGCAGGTCCTCATAGGATCATAGAATGGTTAGGATTGGAAAGGGTTTTAAGATTATCTAACCTGCAGCTCAGCATCAGGGTGTTGGGGTTTTTTCCCCCAGAAATAACTGTTGTACCTGCAATAACTTAAACAAATGGGGTATGTAAATGCAAATGTCAAAAAGGAAAACTGATCCAGTTTTTTAGTAACACAGAAACTGTACAAGAGCAAAGAATAAAGACAGCTTCAGGAGTCCTGTTGCACTCAGCAGTCACTATCATTTTGAGTAGTAGCTTGCAACAAATAAAGCGCGGTTTCCCCTGAGCAAGGACCTTTTCAGCATCACTTTCACAGCCACAGCCTAACTTTGCTTCTCTAACAAGCCATGGGCTTGAGTGAACCATTATAAACTGCTTAATGCTTTCTAGAGACCTCAAATATGTGAAGTACCCTGTGTATAAAAGGGAGCTTATCGCAAAACCAAGCATAACAAAACTGACCTGCTGAGAACAGGGTGTCTGTCTTTTCACATTGGTATTAGGTACCGTGCTTGGATTTAGCAACAAAGCAACATATGCTTCCAAGTCTATCATTTTTATACCAATATACGAGACAGAACAACTAATATAATCTCAATTATGCAATGCAAGGATGGCCACCTGGCTGCTCAGGAATTGATTTTGACCCAGATAACAGCAAGTGTTTTTGTATCAGAGACAAAATTTTTTGGTGTGACATTCACATCTCTATTAAACAACATTAATAAACCCAAAACAATTTCAAGATGTAGCACAAAAGTCATGTGGATGGAAAAGAATATATTCAGTGGTGTACTTATATACCCTACATTATCAGTCTCCTTGCAGAGCTAGATTCCTCTCACCATAGCCAATGCTAAAAAATATATACATACATATACATATATATATATAAAAATCCTTTCTCAGTTTATCTGACCAAGTTAAAGATCTACTATACATGTCAATAAAGCTTTACTATTGCTTGTAATGATAATCCTGTATCATCCCACCCCTGAGGTGGGTATATCTCAATCATGAATATTAGGGTCATTGCAAAAAAGACATATACCTACTTTGATGTACAGTAATCTGACTGTATCTCTATGTATCTCAAAGTCTCCAAAACAACAGTAGGAGTCACAACAAATAGTTTGAGCAATATTTCATAGGCAAAGGCAAAGGTTCGATAAATACACTGATGATATAAGTGGCCTGGACACTCCTAGCATAAATTTAGAGAGAGGAGTAAAATAAAAAGTTTATTCTCATTTTCTGGGCATGAGGATACTTCTTCCTACTAGCAGTGGCTGCTCCCTCTTTGTCATACTCGTTCAAAACCTCATTGCTCACTCACCCATACCACCAATAGATAGAAGGTGAAAAGCAGAGTTTTCTGGGAGAGTAAACATAAGATGATGAAGATATTCTGGACCTGCCATGTGGCCTCAGCAGTTCGTTACCAGAGAAGGTTTTCAAAGGCATAAAAAGGAGTGAGGCTTCTAACTTGGCCCAAGGAAGAGTCAGCTGCCCTACAGGCAGCTGAGTGCCTGCCTTTCACTGAGTTCAACTTGACAAGAATCATAGAATAGTTAAACTACTTTCATGAGGTGTTTTGTTTTGTTTTGCTTTTTTCCTCAGGGCTTTTTTTTTGTCAGGGTTACTTCACCTTTGTGTGAATGAATAGCATATACAGGCTTTGTTGTGACACATAGCAGAGAAGTGGTAAGTTCTTGAGATCTGGCAGCTGTAGTTTGTGAGTCTCACTAAGTTTGCAGATTAGTTTAGCTCTCCCTTCATAATCCAGAGTGGTTTTTAAACTACATATCTACGATGATAAAATGTCCTGACAATAATTAAAGTGAAAATTTTGTATATTTGAACTCCCACTATTGAGTGGAATGTACTGTAAAAACAAATATTGTATGCTTTCATTGCAACAGACATACTTGTCCTGTAGAGAATATATGAGTAAGGACAACAGTGTAGAAAGCTTAGGAAGCCTCCATCTTCTGCATGGATGAAATGAGTGATGATGGTGTAGAATTGCATGTGAAGATCAAACACACTGATAAATAGGGGTGCTGAGATTAATAAAGACAGAAGATACTTCAAAGCCATCATACAAACCCTCAACACTATCCTATTTTAATGACTTTATTACTATAAGTTACACCTGAAAAATATGTAGTATTCTGAGTATCAACACTTTTGTTTCAGTTCATCTTCCTAATAAATCAACGCATCTTAGCTATTTGCTTCCTCAAAATGCAAGTAAGCTGTTCCTAATACTGAGAATTGTTAATGCTGGAGTTTTAACAAGCTGATGAAGAGTGTTAAAAAAATAAATCTAAAATTAATTAAATTCCTGTTTTATTTCATGAAAGAATAAAGATCTACAGTATACATATTTAATTAGTCATAAATGTACCAACATTCTTAAACATACTAATATTTTTAAACATGTAACTGAATTAAGTAATGGGCTGAAACGAAGCATATTATCAGCAATGCTATATTCAGAATCTATTTGAAGATAAGCAGATGGGTAAGTTTAAACTCAGAGAACCAGAGTTTTAGGCTAATAAACTTATCTCCCAGAGTCTCTTTTGTACTGTATGATGGGAGGTCTACACCTATTAATCTGAAAGTGCAATGGATTCTCTCTTCAGGAATAGTTTTTCTTGCCTGCATATTTATACCTTCCCCAGCCTTAATTTAGAAACTCATTTATCTTGAAACAGATGTATATCAAACCCAACTCTTTATTCAGATTAGAATGTACTGGGAATTGCTCAGGCTTATCAGTGCCATAGATAAAAAGAGATTCAGATCTTCCATACTGTACTTGGCTCTTCCTGTGGAGATGTTCAGACCAGTATGCTCTGCAGGTTGCTAGGGCTGACTTCCCTAAGCTCTACTCTGTAGCTACAGAGTTGTTTTCTCCTTTTCCAAAGAAAACCTCTTGTTGACCAAGAGGTACCATCTGGATACCAGTGGCCAACCTCCACCAGTGTGCCACCTCCTGCACTAGCCAGAATCAGATATATCCAGAAAAAGTGTTGGAACTACACCATAAAATCAAGTGGAAGTTGCCTTCTGGAGGACTTACTCTGGTTTCTAAGAGTCAAACTGATTGTGGCTTCAGTCAGGGCAAAAAAAGATTTCATTTACTGTTGAATCAGAACCTATATGTTAATATGAAGATACACAGAATATAGTGTTTATAATGTCAACATCGATTTCAAAGAAGCTAAAACTTTCAGAGCTGTGTGAGCACACAGATTTCTTTTTAAGTTCATTTATTCCTCCTTGTTAAACAACAACTTTCTATAACAGCAATTGACAACAAGGTGCATTTTATGTTCACCTAAGCCAAACACATTTGAGAAGAATAAATGATGGCATTGTGTTAGCTTCAGTGCAAGAGAGTTTATTATTGAAGTCTTAATCATTTTATGCCACAAAGGAATTAAGAGGATTGCATGATTAGCAGGTAGGAAAAATATCTGGAAATGCTACTCAACTATAACTGATGAACATAATGCATATAGAGTAGATAAGGAGATTTCTGATCTGGCACTCTTTACAACTTGCAAACATTTTGGGGAGTACCATTGATTTAATTGAATCTTGAATGTTGACACAACAAACCAGTGCTAAACCTGCTGAAAGTTCTGCCTGTGGATAGACCAGATATCTGAAGTTGCTTGCTTCAGACCCACAGTTAATTTTTAACACTGTGGGGACAAGCCAGTGACCCTGTGTTCTTGCTCAGGAATGTCTGACCATTCACCCGTTCCTAGTCTCTACTGAATGGGCACTATACTAGAATACTTCTGTATTTAAAGATGCACCCAGTTGAAACTTTTCTGTGCTGTTTTCACTTTAGATCTGTGTAATATTATTGTATTGGAGTGAGGGTGCATTGAGCTGTGAGAAAAGTTTGCAAAAGCTAAGAACCACTTAAGGAGGAATGAAATGGTTTTTGATTATAATTTCTTATTAAGAAACTGCTTTAACAAAATCAAGATAGAGCACTTTGAATGCAATAAAATTATGACTTTAGCTTAAAATAACAGCAACAGAAATATATAGGTAAATTAGGACATTGCAGAAATATGATTAAGACCCTAGTAATTAGGACAACTAGCAATACAACTAGTAATGTTGTACTACAATACAGAATAGAGATACTTATTCCAAGTTTAATGTATTTGTAGCTAGCAAATTATAATTAAAACAAACCCTATTTGCTCTGTATTTAAAACTTTATCATACAAGGAGCAAGAAAGTGGAATTATATTGGGTGATTTATTTTGTGGCTGGCTTTTTCTGGTTTTGTGTCCACGTTTAAATCACAAAGAGAAAATGAGAGCACTAGCAAATCCCAAATACTTCATTTAAAAATAAATTTGTAATTGTTCAGAAATAGACTATTGACTTTCACTGGGTTAAAGAGCTCATGTACTGATTAGGCTTGAAGCTATAATTGTTCTTGTCACCCAAACTCTGCTCAGTCAATATCTTTTTATCATATACATTTTTAATCACATATTAATAAACAAGAAGGTGCTTTATTGATGGCTGGATTAGTTTATTGACCAACTCAACAACTCTATATAGGGTTTCTGAACACAGAAACAAGGTCAATGTGTAAAGATGAGGAATAGTACATTCACCATCTTTAATATACTTCATTTTGGTAGTCTACTTCCTTTCTTAGAAGTGCTGCAATCCATACAATTTCTCCAGTTCTTTGAGGAATTATTTCATCTTTGAAATAGTTTCACCATTTAAGCACATTGTGGATTGAGTTTCAGGAAATTTAGACTTCTATGAACTCCTTTAATTTAACATAATTTTGTTACTCTGATACCAAGCTGTGTTATTTTTTAAACCTTCAGCAATTCATGTTTTCAGATACTTGTAGATTCTTACCAACTATCCTTTAATTCCTTATATTTTGGAAAATATTTAGACTTTACAGGTTCTCCTAACAGCTAATTTTCTGATCAATTCTTTTTATTTTTCTCTCTGTGAATTGTGAGTATTCCCCTCAAGTGATTCAGGTTTGGAAGGCTGGCCTCTAAAACATCTGTATGAAATTAACAATTTAGACAATAACAGAGCATGGCAGTACCTGTGTTTGTTCTTTCCTGTCAGACAAAACCTGTGCAGAGGAACTCCCATTCCTGCTTCCCCCCCTAATTATTGCTTTTATTTTTCAAAGGGATGGAAAGTGGACTAGAAATAGATCTTTCAATCTGCTTCTCCATTTCTAAAAAAACACCGGTTTTGCAATAGAAAAGCAATCAATTTTAAATATGTTGAGGATTCTGCCTGTCAGGCACTCATATAATTACCCAAAACCAAAAGTGATGTGGAAAACCAGCTGACTGCCAGCATGTTCCGAGCAACCTGATCTAGTTGAAAATGCCCCTGCCTACTGCAGAGAGGTTGGACTAGATGAGCTTTGAAGGTCTCTTCCAACCCAAGCTATTCTATGATTCTGTGATGTGTGGAGATGCACATCAGCCAGAAACAAAGACAAAATGTGTTTCCAACCTGAAGTTTGCAGTTTCTAAACGCCTCCTCAGATGCTTTTCTTCTTAAGGTGTGAGCTTAAAATAAGCCAAAATGATCACTCACTGCAGTATCACGCATCAGTATCTCTGATTATGCCAGTGCCTAGTGCCTGAACTCTTTAGGTGATGAGACATATAAAAAAGAATAATGCTGTCTCAACTCTCTAAGATCACATGCAGAGGCACTATTGCTTTGTTTCTCACCATGCATTCCTTCAGATGCCTCTCAAATAAGCTCCTTTCCCCACTATGGATTACTGCTCAGTGAAGAGAAGCTATCTGAAGAGGTCTCAGTGTTTCTTTTTTCCCCATCCAAGAACTGCAATTTTATCTTAGTCTCCTAAGTACATTATTATCAGCTTCCTTTTCCAAACAGATTAATTCGTTCATTAGCTGAGTAGATGTCTACTTTTTCTAGGTCCTTTTATGCTATTGGTTGGATTTACACTTTTTTTAGGAAGGGGGAAAATACATCTCAGCAAAATCCAGTAGTGTTTTCTGCCTTTGACTCTGGAATTTAAAAGATGTATCAACTTTTTGTGAGCACTATTCTATAATCCTTAGGCTGCTGGTCAAGGGAAATAGTTAAGAACTGCATCTACTGAAGTATAAAAATCTACTGCAATGATGAAAAGAAAACTGCCAGGACATTATTACACACCAACCAATAGCCCCCAGCCAGTTCAGTTTAAAATGACAAAGCTTGAGAAAGCAAGTGTAGAAGAAAGGATCCTTCACTCCACTAAACCAACCTTGAAATACTGCAAAAGTGGAGCTCAGGTAATAGCAGAAGGTCAGGCTGAATTGCACATCACTGCAAGATCTCAGGAAACAGAAGGTGATACAGAAATGCATCCAAATCAAGTGCAGACTAAAATCCTACAGATTACTTAGATACTGGCAAACCCATTCATATTCATATGAGTATTACCCCTGTAAAAGCACCAAGTACACCAAGATGTTGTGTTGAAGTTCTGGTCATGCAAGGTAAAGCTTCCCAGAGGCACTCTTTAATTGTTCTAATTTTCCCTGCCAAATATGTTCAGAGTTTTAGATGTTCAGGCCAGGTCTTGTCACTTCACTATTTCATCACTTTCTGGATTACCTACTGCCAGCATAATTGTTCTCAAACATATTTGCTACCTATATGTTCTTCTCCCTTTCACATGCACACTTCCCTCCATGAAAGTCTTACTGAATCCTTAAAAAGGAAAAAAAAAATCATGCAGTGTGAACTCCTCAGCCCCATAAGGTAAATGGCTGTCTTTTTAATTTCAAGGGCAAGCACAGGAAATCTTCCCAGCACTTTAGGAAGACAGTCACCTCTTCTTCCACTTAATTTCTGCACTTTTTAAGGAAAATCCCAAACAAAACACAGTAAAAAACAGCAGCTATGCAAGCTTTACATTCCATATGCTACTCCCTGTTATGGCAGGGGGGTTGGAACTAGGTGATTTTAAGGTCCTTTCCAACCCTAACTATTCTATGATTCTATGATCATAGAATGGTTTGGGTTGGAAGGGACCTTAGATATCACCTAGTTCCAACCTCCTACTGTGGGCAGGGACACCTTCCATTAGACCAGGTTGCTTCAAGCCCCATCCAACCTGGCCTTGAACACTGCCAGGGATGGGGCAACCACAGCTTCTCTGGGCAACCTGTGCCAGCCCCTCAGCACCCTCACAGGGAAGAATTTCTTCCCAATATTTAATCTTTATCTCCTCTCTTTCAGTTCAAACCATTCCTCCTTGTCCTGTCACTACATGCTGTGTACAAAGTCCCTTTCCAGATTTCTTGTAGGCCCCCTTTAGGTGTTGGAAGACTGTTTCAAAGTCTCCCCTCCCTGTATACGAAAAAGACAGAGCTAGGCAAGCAAAAGCATTTCTGGTAAAGTTATTATTAAAGGGAAGGCAACTCCTAGAGCCAGTTTATGAAACTGTTGAAATGAGTACTATATGCAAGCATGGGCTGACTCACCACAAATAGGTGGGTTTGACTCTTAGCTTTGACACTGACTTATTGCATGGCTTTAGGCAAATGCCTAAGCATTTGTTTTTACTTCTTCATTTATATGATTTGGATAATACTTACATACCCAAAGGGGATATTTTAAGATACAATATGTTTAAGATACTATAAAGATTTTAAGTGCTGTAACATAGCAAAACCTCATTAACACCATCAGGCTAATATAAACACTGGAATGATTTAGGTGATGTTGTACATGTTCCTGGATCTGGGGAAATTCACTGAAAGAAGAGCAACATCTTCAAAGAGCCAGAGTAAAGGGAAGGTACAACCCATCATGAAACTGGAGTACTTTGCAAGGGCGGGTGAATTTGTAAGGAAGGAAGAACACATTTGCTTAATAGGCAAGAGTTCAGCCTTCATTGATAATTGAAGTGGTTGGGCAGGGATGAAAAGCGACATATGCTCAGGGGCAGGTGAAGAAAACAAAATCTTTAGGCCTCAGTTACCCACCTGTATTGAAGATAGAGAGGACTTTGCCAAGGCGAGTCCTGAGGGTTTGTATTTCCTATATAATGTGAAAACACAAATGTAAACTAAGGTTCCCTTCATTTAGACCTTCCTTTCTTGTCAGGAACAGGAGATGGCCTTCTGCAGAACAGCATGATATGCTCTGGGGGCTCCCTGGGACTGGATCACACTAAAAGGATGATGCTTATCCTCCTGCACTTTCAAGCAGGGGAGAAGTAGTCTTGGGAAAACCCTCTGAAGACAGGGACTGAGTAGGGAGCCCATTGTACATTGGCTGCATCGAGCTCATCTGCAGCGAGGACAGAAGTGAGAGGCTCCAGACCTTTGCTGAAGATTCTGGGCCTGCCAGCATTAGCACGTCTGAGGTTTTGTTCCTGCTTTTCATTTTTTTTTTTTTCCCTTTTTTAAGGTATTTTTCCACACTTAAATCTTTAGTGAAAAAATGCACTCTTAAAGGGTGAGGGAAAGTCTGGCAGCATAGTGTTATAATAGGATGTGAAATCAAGTTAACTGCTCTAGAAGTAGGAGAAAGAGGCTGAAAGTGAATGAGAAAGAGGAGGACATGTTCTTGGAGTGAGGAAGATGCAGGCAGCAGATGGAAAAGAGGGACTTTCTTGAGCTGTGATTAGTGGCAGGGAGCTGGTGAGACAAGAGCTGTCATGTTTCAAGAGATGAGGATGAGAACAATTAGAACACAGATCTGTTTGGGTTTTGGTGGTTTTTGTTTGTTTGTTTTGTTTCATTACATATATTTCTTTTGGCATTATAGTAAACCTGAGAAAACAAGTCAAGTGGTCTGGCTTTGAGTGGGCCATGATCCAGACAGGACCTCCTTCTGGGGGTAAACCTCAGTCCTTTTCACTGGTTTGACAGGAAAGGACTAATAGTCTGCCCTGTCTCTAGGCCAGCTCTACCATCATCTCATCTGAATGTCCATTCCTGGTTGGAAAACAATGCCCTGCCCTGCAGTTTGTATTGGTCAGGTTAGTCCCACAGGAATGAGTTCTGACTGTCATCTCTGAGACTGGCCAGCAATGCAAACCAGAGGGTGGTAGGTGGGGAAATTTGGGAGTTTTGCCTCCAAAGAGCATGTCTACTCCTAAACAAAGCACTCTTACAGGCCCATTTGAACTGTATAGTATGTATGAATAAGCTAGGCTGGACTTGGCACAGAGACATTGAAGTAATTTTTAAGTTGCTAGCATAGACTACCCAACAGCTCCCTTGTAGATATTGCTGCACTGGGCAACTTATATACCTCACACACTACATCCATTTATCTGTCTTGTTGCCACTTATGGTGACCCCAAAGATGCGCACTGAATGTAGAGCACAGAGACACTAACACATGCTGGCTACAATACTGTTTTCCATACAGAAATCAGTTTACAAGCTGAAAAGACTTCTGTTAAGTTCTTTATTGGCGCACATCATTTGAGAGACACAAACTCAAATTCACATTAAACTAAAAAAGCTGATACATTTTTACTATATCTATAGACCACAGGACACTTTGCTTTCAAGAAAAGTTGAATAAAATACCGAGCTTTCTTAAGGAGACTTCTCCCCTTGTTTTCAGAAAGTCCTTAATGTGACATCTGTCCCTGCAGTCACCTCTTTTAAAACTAACAAATCTATGACATATAATACAAGATTTATAAATTAAAGAAACCCACCCCTTTTAAGTAATATTCTTTAAATCTCAGTTTCTGACAGTCCTCCTATTTGCTCAGTAACTGTAATAGGCGTATTTTTCAGAAAATAGTGAATAAAAACTGACAAGCTATCGGGGGAATCTGAATGCATAATTGATGAGGGCATAAATTAATATGATTAGGCCTTTATTGGGTGCCACTGCTGCCAAACCTACAAAAGGGGCATGGAATAAAACATGGCTATGTTCTCAGGGCTGATAGACATCAATATGTAATGCATATTATCTCAAACCTTCTCATGTAGTCTGCTTATGACAGCACTCAACCTAATTGAAATTTTTATCTTTCTGTTGCATACAGACAGTTTTGACTAGCTGCTTCCAGGGAAAAGAGAGAAACACAAATGACCCAAATGAAGGTTTCTCTATAGAGGTATATACTCTTCTTGCAAGTCACTTTAAAATGGCTTTTTGCTTTCCAGTTTTATAAAGCCATCTTCAGAAAGCTGCATTAAAGACAACCCAGGACTTGGTTTGCCTCTCTCCCTTTTAACTAAGCTTAATGGTGCATTTCCCTAGAAGAAAAAAAAAAGAATCAAAAGATTTCTTCTTAAAAATCAATATATTGTATGCTCACTTCATCTGGGGCCTTATTTTACTACAGTTCTTCATGCTGCACATATACAGCTGAAAAAGACCTATGAAGAATAAATTAAAAACTAAGAGTGATTTCTGGAACTGAGGACATCCCCAATCCCTTAAATCATGTTGGTCAGGTTATAGAGTTTCCTTTAGATAATTCCAAATTCTTTTCCAAGTTTTTCTTTCTTATTCAGTTCTCTGTAACTATGAATTCACAAACTGAAATGAAGAGCAATGGCAAACCCATGGTAGCTCTCAGTTCTGAAACGTTTCAAACATTTTCTGTATATTCAAGTGTAATCTATATTCACTTGTCATGAAGGGTTTCTGCTTTGATGAGTCGAAGTTGATTAAAAAGTTTCAGATTTAATATTTCACTCTTTGTTGAGAAGTTCTAGACTGCATGAGTGTTCCTGAGAATGCATTCTACCATTACTAACTGGTTTTACTACAGTAGTGCTGGATGTTGTACAAATAAGATAAGGAGTCAGTTTCTCCACTGTTGTTTACAGTCCAGAATGGGATTATCCCTGGAGTAAAACGCATTTAACCTGTAAAAACCAAAATAAACCAGAGAGGGACAGAAATGGGTCCAGCACCTCATTTGGCTTTACTGAAACTCAGTTTCTAAGATAAAGGAATCATATTATTGGCTATTTTCATATCATGCCATGAAGATAAAGGCAGTATAGCTAAAGAATTATTTTCTTCTGTTAATAGACAATATTTTACTCTTCTAAATCATCACTGCATTATCATAAAAGCGGGGCATCCATAAATATAGAGGCCACACATTTTGTAGCTTGAAGAATGACACATTAAATTCTTAAAGATCCATGTTGCTGCACATGTTATTTCAAGTAATTAATTTATTTCAGAGGTTATAAAGCACTTCCACACTATTTTGGTAAAGTGGGAAGAATGACCAAGGATTTTTCAATGGAGCAACTTCACATGCTTACTCATGAGAAAACCAAAATATGTCATGGCATAATTTTGGTGTCTCTCTGTGGGCCAAGCTTTCTTGTTGTCCTACGTACTTTAGTATACCCCAAACTTGGCCAAATCAGAACTGAGCTGTGTGTCATGAAGGATATAGTAGTTAACCTAGCTTGTAAAGACAGAAATAATCTAGAGATACTTCCTGCATAGCACACCTTTTAAACTCTTCTGTAGGGGCTGAACACTGCAAGATTAAGAAGATGCTTCATAATGCAAATCAAGGTTATAAAAATGAGCTTGAAAGCAGTGAATGAACATAGGCCCAAGAATCATTAAATATGAGGAAGAAAAAAAGTGAAACTAGCACTGTGGAACAGACGTGGAAGTTCAAGACTGCACAGGAACTAAAAGCAGTATCTGCTGTGCTACTATAATAAATCACAGGTATCAACTAGCTCACAGAACCCACAGTACGGTAGGGATGGGTTACTATCCCTGTGTGCAGAAGGAAGAGCTAAGACCCAGTAAACAAGAGACACATTTCCAGAGAGGTGAGTGGCACCTCAAGCCTCCAAATCTATTTGTTTTGAGGTCTGTTACTCTGCCACCAGATACTTTGTCTGAGCTCAAAAGAGCTTTTAAGCAAAGACTGTAGAAGTTCCAGTCCTGAACCTCTACCAATCCACCTTGCAGGGTATCAGCAGAAACCTTACTGCAAGCCATTGAAATCCCAATTCTGCAAAGTAGCTATGCCTCTTCAAGAGGATTGAATTTGCCTGAAGTTAGCAATGTGAAACTTGTATGAGGTGTTAATATTCCCTCCCCTCACTGCAAAGCCATTTGAGGAATTTCAGTGTTGACACTTTCAAATTACCAAATTGAAACACTTTACATGTTAATAAAATGCATAGTGCCAACCATGTTTTAACAGAGCTCATTTATCACCTCTGGAAAGTTGCTGAGTAAATCCTTTTGACTTTGTGCTATCCCATTCATCCTTGTTTCAAATAATGCAATTCTAACACTGTATTGATATTTTTTAAGATTTTTTCACCTTCTTTTCCATTTAAAAACTGGTTTCTAAGTACATTTGAAGCAACTAAGTTCTGTATTTGTCTCCTTACAGAAGTATGCAGAAGACGTGCTCAGCTATATTGATCTTTGAGGAAATGTGGATGAGGTAGATAATGTGAAACCTTTTTGTCATCACTAACCGTTATATAGGTTCTGGAAACCTTCTGTGTTTGGCTGACTAGATAAGTGGATGCTCTCACATTTATTTGATTGGAAAACTATGGGGAGTAAACTGTGTCTCCCAAGTTTCTGTATGGAATTGATCTTTTGTGTATTAATGCTTTTCTATTATAGCAAAGCAATTGGTGATTATGAGAGTGGAAGCACTCTTTTTTTTCTGCTGGAGTCATCAGCCTTAAAGAAAAGGGAAGGGATATAAACAAAAGAGGGGAAAGTGAAAGAGCACAAAGCAAAGTGCTGAACCTTCACCTCTCATCTTCAGAAACTGAAGGAGAAAGAAACTATTGCTCTTGGCTTTATTAGCTCCTTGCATCTCACTCACATCTGTGACAGACCTACCCTTGCTTGCCCTCGTTTGGGATAGCTGCAGGTGGCAGGTACTTGCTGGGTTAATTCTGGATCCAGACTCCACTTTCTTTGGTGATAAAGAGATTTTTCAGTCCTCTTGCATCACTTATTCCCTTTCCATATACCTTCTTGTCTGAAGTGATTCGACTTTCTGCTCTGTGGAAACAATAAATAATCAAGGTAAAAGATTTTGTGTTTAAAAGTATATCTTTTTCTTTACATGGTTTACGTGTTTTTTGTGACTACAAAAAATAGTTCGATAGGCTTAAGTGAGGCAGAAGTACTTTTTGGCAATTAGGGCAGCACTTGTGAACAGGGTTCATTTAAACTGCCATTGCTGTTATGATGCAGATGATTCATTATACAGGGTTAGGTGCTGGTACCCAGACTGCATAGATGAGCAACAGAAACACCCTAGTGCTGCTTTCTTAATCTGATGGCTTTCAGGACCAGGACTAACCAGGATCAGATTAGTAGAGTTTGCAAAACACAATGTCATGCATACACTTTTCACAGTCCTAGACAGACAGGTTTTACAGCTGGGACCCATCATTACTGGGCTCAGCTCTCCCACACAAGTCTTGCTGATGTACTGACATAGACGTGACATGCTGGCTCTTGGTTTGATGCCTTTTCAGCCAGAATCAACCTGCCACCTCTGCACCCCAACATGCATTTTTTATGACTCCTCTTGTTTTGCTGAGCCTTATGAGCCAACACGAGATATTTTATCATGAGGTGTCTTTTTACTTTTTTTTTATAACAACAATAAAGTTTGGTTTTACGTCAGCCTGCTCTGTTTAATAAAGTACAAATCCATTAGTTTCACATCCATATGGTCAATCTCCTTTTGGTTCCTGACCCACAAAATTCCTGATAATGATGGTGACTGGCATAAAGCTTGCCTAATCACAATAAATCCTGTCCAGACTAAGGGCTCTGTTCTGCCCTTGGTGACCCTCTTATGCATTGTAGCTTTTCATGTAAGTTTAGACTAGTACTTTTTTAATTCAGTCTTATTCAAAATTAAACAAATCTCTGCCATGATTGTGAAAATTGCCAGACAAAAACAAGCCAGAATCTCAGGCAAAATTAAATGTGAACAACTCGTGTGAATAGGCAACGTGATGCACAGTGGGCAAGATACACAGCTCAGAAAGACTGGAATGGAGCCATTTGCTTTAGTTAGCCATACCAAGTTATGTTGTCCAAGAACCTGGCTTGCTTTTTGAAAAGAAATGTTTTGGATATGCTAGAGAAATCATGTGCATAAATTACCGCTGCCCCTATGACACTTAAACTCGAATGACCAGTATTTATTCAGTCAACTACAATAGGTCTCACTGTTCTTGGCAGGATTACAGGGGTAACATTTTTTAACATGGATGAGCAGCTCTTGAACAGTTTCTCCAATGTATTAAGCCTGGATGGGCTTTTCTTCAATATCAGGTGTGCACATGTCCTCACACTTATTTTTCTCCACCAGACATATTTATTCTGATGGGTGAAACTTCCCTTCCTATAAATGTTTGCCTTCTCCATTCCTTTTATGGGAACACTACAAACTGATGGAGTGATCTTGTTTCATATATTTATATAATCACAGATTATATTCACTATTGTTAGAGTATAATGTTATGGCTTTTCCATTGCTTGCAAAGGAACTTGTGGGCAAAGATAAAGACAGGTTATGATAGATACTCTGCTAAAGACTTTACCCTGTAGTTTCTTATTGGCAAAAAATCCCAAGGGATTTTATAGTACTCAAAAAATTGCAAGCGTAGCTAAAAAAAAAAAAAAAGTAGTAAAATATTGTTGACTTATTCTGCCTTTATAAAAAGTTTTGGGGGCCTTGAAATACCCTCTGCTGCCACTAGACACTAAGGACTTCAAACCACTAAAATAAACAAGAATGAAAGTATCTTCTACATAAGAATAATTGATAGAACAACATGACAGGTACACAGATAGCACATATTATCTCAATGTCTGTATCTTAGGGTCTTCATTTTCTGAATGAGAAGTGCTACCATTTAGGCTAAAAGAGAATACTCAAAAGCTTGAAGAACAATGGTTTAATCCTTTCATTAATTATTAATTCATTACCAAAGCAGAGGGTGCTTTTGGTTTTGTGTGTTTTCTCCCCCTCCAGCATTTTCTTAAGTGTTTACTAATTTATTGGAATATATTCTCCCATGTTCATATAATTTCCTTAGGCAATGTAGTGGTTGCTTTCATAGAACAGCTGTATCAGGATTGAGGCATTGACAATTGGCAACCTAACTTTGAAGATGTAGTTGAGAAATTCCCTGTATAGCATCCAAATGTACAAAAGATTTACAGCATGAAACAAACAAGCATGTGCAGACTGAAGTGGAAATAAAGTTCTTTAGACTACACGGAATAAAACTGCATGTTTTAATTGTATTTTTGTTGCCTTTGTCATTGAAAAGGGTACTCAGAGCTTAATCCTGCTGCTTTAGAAATAAGGTCCAGCAATCTAAGGCATATGGGAAGACATCACAAGTCTACCTGGAGTAGTATATTGAAAGATAATACCTTCATTTGCTTGGACAAATTCTCATTTTAATTATTTGAGACTCCAAACTTCCTTTTCCTTTAAGTGGTATTCCTTAAAGTATGTCTTCTCAGCTCAAGTGTCAGATCAATTAATTTTTTCTCTTTTTGTTTGCTCTAGAGGAGACTTCTTTTATTACAAGAAAAGGGGAAAAAATGTACATATGTGATAGTAACTTTAATTATTGAAGGTTTTTGACAACACCAATGAAAAAGCTTCCCACAAAGTCAGCTTTGAGCATAGCCAGTGACAATGCTGTGAAGGTCAGTGTTCAGATTAACATGCTCACTGTAAAAACATATGACAGATTTTTGTGCTAATAGAAGTAGCAATGTATGAACTGACTGAAAGATTGAAAAACTTATATCCGGAGTAAGTAGAAGCCTCTGACACTAAGTGACTAAACAAGCTTCTTTGCAAAACATTAACTGAAAATTTATGTCCTTGCCCGTTTCATCTGATCTAAGGTGACTTCGATTCCAAGAAACGTATATTTTTTGAAGTTCCTTCTAAGGTAGTTGCCTGACAGAATTGGGATTGATGAAACTAGATGCCTGGTATCTTCCCCATATTAAAGACATTACACACCGGTATTCTGATTCCTCTTGCCTCTTTGGGTGTAAATCAGGGATCCTTCATGGAAATAAGCAAGTGTTAGGCCTGAGAGCTTTCAGGGTGTGATGAAATGAATTTTTGGCTGTCAGGCTATTAATGAAAACTGATTTCTGGAAAATGAATCAGATCTCTTTAATGACAATTTAGCCCTGACACACCAGGCAGCAGATGGGGAACTGTGCAATGCTTAGCACCAAAGAAAAACTGTGCTTTGAAAGTATCACCACCATGTACACATGCAAGGATGATGAGGAGGGTGAGTAAAGATAAGCATGTAACTTTACTAGGACAGATGATAATACATTGAAAAAAAAGAAGTTTTGAAGAAGACATTAAATATTCTAAGAGAATAAACTTCCCTTCCAAAACCCCACAAAACAACATATGCATGTGAAAGCCCTGAAAAAGGAGTAATAGCTGATAAAAGAGAGAAGTCAGCTGATATTCTTTGAAGAAGGGGATCTGGAAACTAGTTACTGAAATACAGAGAGGACCTTTTAGCAGAATCTTCCTCTTTCCCCTTTTTGTCTTGTGTCTTTCAATAAGGTCTTTCAAAAGACCACTGTCCTGGAGAAGACACACTTTATGTTACACTAAATAATCAAAACCCATCTGTTATTTGTCTAAAATCAGGACAAGATGAAAAAACAAGAACCTAGATATTTTTTAACAAACAATTCAACAACCCACCTCCCCCCCCCAGATGTCCTATATATTGGTCACTAGTCATGCATCTAGTTGATAGACAACATGCAACAAAGTGCTATGGGGTGAAGCTTGATGTGTTTTGCACATCTCTAGATTACTCAGAGCAGTTAAGTCTTATGTGGCCAAAAAGCATAACATAAGGAACAACAAGCATTGAAAGAAGGAAAAAAACCTAAAATTTGTCCTTAAGCAATAATAATTGGATTTGGCATTCTCTTCAGCACAAATTAGAATCTATTGCATCTGGCTGATGGACCAGATGCTGTAGGAATTTGGAGGTATTTGGAAGTGTCCAGTTAATGGCAGCAAATGGCTCTTAAGGGAAGAACAGTAGACAGAGACCTGTGAGAAAGACCACACTTTCACCAAGATTCACCACAGAGAGTGATGGGCTGGTGGGACCTAAGCCATTGCTTGAAGTGGATGGAGATAGCACTTTTTCTCTGCAGGACTCAAGAGAAAAAGAAGTAACTTCTATAAATATTTTCATTTATGTAAAGAAAACTGTTTGGCACTCACCATGCCTGCAACTAATGTGGTTGAATCAATCCTTCCATTAAGTGAAAGGCTGTAAGATGAAAGAGTAGATTTAGATTAAAGGAAGGATTTATTTACTGTGAGGGTGCTGAGGAGCTGACACAGGTTACCCAGAGAAGCTGTGGCTGCCCCATTCCTGGCAGTGTTCAAGGCCAGGTTGGATTGGGCTTGGAGCAACCTGCTCTGGTGTGAGTTGTCACTGCCTGTGGCAGGGGGATCTGGAACTGGATGAGCTTTAAGGTCCCGCCCAACCCAAACAATTCTATGATATTCTCCCTCCTACACTGGATGAACTCCTTTAAACAGGCCATCCACCACCCAAACCACCCTGCTGTTTCAAGGAATTCTATTTTTTCCTTCAGCTATATGCCAGGTTGGCAGACAAATTCTGGTGTGTGGCAAACCAAAAGAGTCCAAACTGCCACTCCACATTTTGTTCCATGATTAAAATTAAGGAAGACAGGCAGATTAAAATTAAGGAAGTGTATGGAGATTACAATCCAGATTATTCTTTCCAGCTCATAATTCTCTTAAAACCCTTTAGTGAATTTTGTGTCTTCAGGAGATCTCAAACTTGGTGAACTATTACTTTGTAATACTGCATCATTGTACATGGACTTTCAAAATCTATGTGCATACAAGTAGCAGTGTTATTGGAGTCTTTGTTCATAGTGTTATTTTAAATTCAGACACCAGGATTTGTAGCAGATTAACAAAGAGATCCAACAACAGACCTGAACGATATAGAATAAGTGAGAAGCATCAAAGGACAGACAATTTATAGAAGCATCAGAGAAACACAGAGCTCAGTGTATTATAATCAACACGGTTAAACCACTGACATTTAGCAACCAGTATCTTCTCAGTGACACTTTTTATTTTGCCTGCTAGATAGAGGACACACACAAAGTCTCATTTCAGGTCTATCTTTCCTTCACTTTTGGATTTGATTTGGATTTGACCAGTCTGTCATTGTGACACTAAGTAGCCCTATTGTGGAAATTCTCCAGCAAAATGCAGTTTGTTTTGAACTGGAAAGAGAGATATTACCACTATAAGAATTCATGATGACCTATAAATGTTATGGATAACATTTTAACTGAAGGAAATTTTAAGTTCCCAAATGGCTGATGAGGGAACCAACATTCCCTTTCTCCCCTTCAGCTCCTTCAGCTGTAGTTTTGCTATTTCAGAGCTGTTCACATTCCACATATGGAATATTTTCTGGAACATGGAAGACCCAGCTGATGTCCCTTGGCAAAGCTGTTTGGAAGCCGTAAGCACCTAACTATTAGCTCAGCTAATATCTTGTGTATACACAGCTCTTCATTTTAACAAATATTCTGACAAATATTTCAGCTGTAGGAGATGCATTTTCAACAGTCTGCTCCAAGAAACATTTATGCACACACATATATGTATATATTTATATAATAGAACAGCTCCAAAGATTAAATAGAGATAAACTTCACCATAGCCAGCAGCAGCTGTAGCACCACCAGCAACACAAGAGCAGGCTGTGTCTTTTGCTCATCTTAATCCATGAAAAGAGCAATGAGAAAGAATTAAGCACAAGGTCAATAAGAAACAAAGATAGCAGATGAAGAAATAACCCCGTTGGAGCTAGATAGAACCTTAAGCCACTGGGCAGCCAAAGTCTGTCTGCTGGAGTAAAAGGGAGGATTGGGATAAAGGGAAGGAGGGAATCTCCTTCCACTTGTAATCTGAGCCTCTGTCTCCATGGGAATGGGCTGTTTAGCAGTTTGTCGGTACTAACAGCCCAGCTGCTTTTTCTTCTGGCTTATGCATTAACAATGGGGAGTTAAGGGTTTTGAAAAGTGCCTAAATAATTTAGCTAAAGAAATTAAATGGAATAAAAGACATCACTTGGCACTTAAACTCATTCAGTAATTAAGTCACCACTCAGGCATTTTCAGAATTCCTTTCTTAAAAGAAATTAATCTTCAGAGCAAGTTTTAGAATCTTATTTTAATTTTTCTTGAATAACTCTTGTCCAAAATAGAGCTTTAAGAAATAGATGACTTTCCCATTATGTTTTAATCAACAGCCATTTGAAATGAATATTTCACATCCTCACATTCTACATGCAACATGAATATCTCAGGAGTTAAAAAAAAAAGGCACAGAATGCTTTGAAATTATGAAACTTTGAACACACGGATCGTGTTTTAAAACAGTCCCTTAATTCCCTCTGTGCTGACCTGTTTGTTACAGTGGTCAAGAGCTGTTTCACAGGCTCCACTTATACACAGCCTGTGATGGGAAGTGGGAGAGGGAAGAAAAGTGGTGGATAACCACAGGAATATCAGCCCTAGCTGCAGTTTGGGAAGCTCAAAGCTGGATGTGCTGAGGCATGTTGTGCAAGGCAACAGCAGCGGGAACCAATCAAAGCAGATATAATGTCAGAGAAAGAGTTTTATAAAGAGTTGAATTAAGAGGGGAGGATAAAGCTGGATTTTTTCCCAGTTTTTCATTAATCAAACTGCCTGCAGTAATGATGAAATAGATGCCCAAAGATACTTATGATACCTTACCCAAAGAGAAGCTTCAGTCAGTGCTTTTCTTTCCTGAACAGTGTAATAGATGCCCAGATAATAGATTATTTCCCCCATTTTTAGTCTTGTTTCTTGCATCATCTAATAACTGCTGAATTATTGAAGAACATGGCTGGTAATTTCTATGTGGAATATTTTCAAGTGTTTTATTGACAGTTTTGCCCTATGACTAGTCTATATGAGAGGGGGATCCTCTATATATTTGAGTGAATATGTTCCTCTGTTTGGCATGAAATGGTGCTTTCTTGTTTATCTTTAGGAAGAGAAAGTAGAATTATCTTTACTGTCTTATTGCACATTGTTGACAAGTGTTCCTAATCAGTGACATAACTAGAACATATAAATATATTTTATTCGAAAAAACCCTCTTCCTTTTTACATACGAACGTGGAGAGGAAAGGGGTAAAAAAAATCCCATCCTGGTGAAAATATGACAACATGTTTAATAAACTCAAATTCATTTAATTAGATTTCTTAATTGACATCAACCTTGAGAAACTGAAGACAAATAGCTCCACACACTTGTTACTAGGCAGTGCAATATTTAAATGGTTTGCAAGAGACAGCAATACTACAAAAACTAAGACTCAGTCACTCAGCCCACCTCCAAGGCAGGCTCTAGGCTCCTCTAAGCAGTAACAGTTGCTCACTTCCTTAAGTTTTTTGTTTGTTTTAACACATTCTTAAGAAGAGACTAAAGGCTGTGCAGCCTGGAGAAGAGAAGGCTGCATGGAGACCTCATGGCAGCCTTCCAGTATCTGAAGGGGGGCTACAGGGATGCTGGGGATAGACTCTTCATTAGGGACTGTAGTTCAAACTTAAACAGGGAAAGTTTAGATTTGATATAAGGAGGAAATCTTTCCTGTTAGGGTGGTGAGGCACTGGAATGGGTTGGCCAGGGAAGTTGTGAGTGCTCCATCCCTGACAGTGTTCAAGGCCAGGTTGGATGAAGCCTTGGGTGGCATGGTTTAGTGTGAGGTGTCCCTGCTTATGGCAGGGGGGTTGAAACTGGATGATCTTAAGGTCCTTTCCAACCCTAACTATTCTATGATTCTATATTAAGTGTCTGTAACTACTATTGTGTGTGCTTTTCTCCTTGCTAAGAGACTCACAAGGTGATTACAGTTGAAGAGAATCAGGTCAATATGACATTATAAAAATTTAGAAGAATGTAGCAACAGCCCCTTCTCTCTGTATTTGCTCCCTCCTCCCACTCCTCAAACAGCATGCCACTAATTGCACTTTCCACTCACCTGATTTTAAGGCTCTTCAAGAAGGTTGTCATTTATAGCCTGCAATTCAAGCCTGTTATTCTCTTTGCAAAAGAATCAGCTATATTGAACTGGAAATCTCACCCTCTAACTGTTTATTAATATTAAAGGAATTCTCAGATTTTTGTTGCTAACTGCTCACTTGGGTTGAAATGTGATGCACTTGTTGGCAGCGTTGCCCCAGAGGGACTGCAGTGAGACAGACTTACTCAAGCTTCACTTGAACACAGAAATGAAAATCAATAAACAATTTGAACTTCTCAGAAGAGAATTTTTCTCCTCTAATGAATATACAAGCTTGGTTACAGCTTAATTTAAAGATTGAATTTAGTGTGTGTTTTTTCCCCCTGCACCAGGAGCATGACAAACACAAGCTTCAAGTGACATATCCCAAAGGGAGACTTATTGTTAGAAAAAGAAAAAGGGGGAAAAAAAAAGAAAAGCAAATGAAGAACAAAATAATTCCTGGTCCCATGACAAGGCAGCTACCTTAAAAATAAACTAATGTGCAGCTGCAGAATACATCTGCTTTGTAGGCTGTGCAGGCACCTAAACTTTAAGTTTCTGTTGGGGTGAATTTTGTAATGTATGTATTTTTATTTGCTTTTATAAGAAACTGCAAATAGGGTCAGAACACAGCATAAGGATGTGGTGATGAATTCTCCAGTAGTTTGAGGATTTTGGAATACAGGGTAAGCATGTGTATTCTGTGGGTTAGTTTCTCTCTCACACACACACAATCATATTTACTTATAATTTTTACTTGCAGCACTGGAGAGCGTAAGAATGTCATTTCTGTAGAAATTAATGACACTCATTAAAGAAAACGACTGTAGAATCAATGTTTCCAAAATAACGACATACTTGCACTCAATATTAACTGTAGCACTGTAATGAGCTGATGTGTTTTCTGATTTTCAGGATTTCTGCAGAGTTATCAGACTAAACTGCTTTTGCCATCTGATAGCTCATCCTGGCAACCCTGTTAGTTGAAAGCCACAGAAGTCGTCGTGTACAGCATTTTAGTCTTTGGCTGATTAAGAAATAAATTTGAATTGGAAACTTTGATCTCATTTGTGCAAACTGGAAACCAGTTTGTGATCTCATTTGTGCAAACAGTTAAACCAGAACTCATATGAGTGTGCATCACTTAAGTAACATAATAAAATGAGAGATCTATGTCAAAACCAGTCCTAAAAATATAATGTTATTCTGGAACAAAGAGTGAAAAGAGTGGGAATGTAGATGTGCTGAAATACCTGAAGGTGTAGACTTTAAACAGTTGGTTGCAGTTTCTACCCAAACAAACCTCCAAACAATACATCTAAGTTATTCTTATAGATAATAGGTGGCTTGACTTTCCAAACTAAACCAGTTAAAGCCACATTTTTGTTACAATAAAGAGACTCTTCAATTTCTTTAGCCCCTGAACTCTTTTTTCCTATTTGCAATCTTAACACCTCACTCAAAGGGATCTCTAAAGCTTTTCATTTAAACTACAATTATTCTTTTGTCTACTGGGAACCTAGTGCAAAGATGATGTCCTGTGTGCAAGAAGCAAGCAAGCTGAATATTAATTAATGAAACTACTTAATATGCAGAAGAAGAGGAGCAAAAATCAGTCTTGAGCCCTTACGTACTAACTGGTAGATCATTGTTATTCTGGGAGGAATCATAAGGCCAAATGCAGGTTACAACTAGTTTAGAAAATCTTTTTAATTAAGAAACATGAAAGTTTAAGTCTCTCATTATAACTAACTTATTGTGACCATAAAAGGCATCATTATATGACATGATTGTATAGCACTTTTAATGTGGTCTGAGGTGATAAATTGGACTTCAGCTATTAATTTGTTTGCAGTGGGATTCAGTAAACAAGCAAAACACTGAGTATTTCCTACTTTTGCCAAGATGCAAAGAAACAAGTTTTCCTTTTCTTAAGGACCCGGGAAGGCCATGAACAAGCAAAGCTCCATAAAACACTTCTGTCCACATAGGTGGGTTGGCAGTTTCACAGAAACAGAAGAGTCAGATCTACTCTCCTGTTTGTTGCTTGCCAGCCTTGCAGAACAGAGGAAAATAGAAATTATGTTGTCCAAAACTTTCTGCTTTGCTAAATTAATGGAAGCTAAAAGATATAAGATTTGCATCAGCAAGTCCCTGTGCACAATATTAAAGGAGACTGGCCTCCTTGTTCTCATTTATCAGATGGAAAGCAGATCTGTGAAAAGATGTGGTGTAGTATAAGGTTACCCATGAAACCAACATCAGATGAACATATGTATGGCTTTCCAGATATGGCTTCTATATTGCTTTCCCTTTTAAGGAATATTAATAGTAGTGAAATCTGGGAATACTAAAAGCACAATAAGAATACATCTTTATCAGATTCCTACAGTTCTTCACAATATGCTTGATCCTGTGGAAGAGAGTAGCTACAAGAGGAATCAAATTCAGTTCTCAGCTATTAGCAAGATCAACAATTGATTGCAACACTTCTTTTGGCAAAGGATGCAAGCAGTGCACACTGATTCAACTTTTTATCCTGTATAATATGAGACTTTCCTGCATTTGCTGTATGCAGAATATTTTCCTTATACATTACACAAAAATACATTTCTACTTGCTGATAGTAAAAGGCTTCTCTGCCAAACATACAGTATCTCTCTTAAGCAGCATTTAAATAGCTTTTACAGGAATAGTTTGTGCAGGCAGTAAGATGTAGCAACATCATAAAAGGTTTTACTGATAAGGCTTTGTTTTACATTAAGCTATGAAACATGATTTTACACACTATATATGTAAAAATCTGCATTATTTTAGACAGTCTGGACAGTTCAGCAACTTGAATTGAGAAATACGACCACTGATTTGGAAGAAGTATACATTCTCATTTTGCTAATGTCCCTTCACTAGTCTGATAATGCAGTAATTCTTGTGGAATACTCACAGCTTTACCTCTGTAAGCATACACAGAGCAGAGCAATGCCATGAAATCTCACCCAATTAAGGATTTTACAGAGTTATTGCTTCTTATCACAACCCGGTGTTATTTACAAAGCATTCACCATTCCTGGAGACCTTCAGGGCATAATCTGGCCTTGAAGAAGCTGAGTCAGCCCCTTTTTCTGCTTGTTTCTTTGTTTATTTAACTACCCATCTAAATACAATTAGTCCAGTGCAATTATACTACTTGCTAGACTGGAAGCCAAAAGACACAAAGGATATTACTGGCTAAAAGTAGGAGAACGAATAGATGTTTACAATGTATGGAAAACAAATGAGCCAGTATTTCCGAGCATCCTGCAGGGACCCAAACATTCAGCATAAAGTCAACTCCTGTGAACACAAAGGGAGCTGAAGTTGGCCAGAGCACTCTAAAGGTCCCAGTGGTGATGTTAAAAATCACCAGGGGGCACTATTACACAACTGGCACCTGCAGAGTTTTCTGTTGGGTGGGTGAAACTTCTGGGAAGAAACGTTGGCCATGAGAAGGGTTCTGTTTGCTGCTGTCCCTAACTGGAGCTGGCTCCCATGGCAGGGCTGCTCTTGGCTGGAGGTGCTGAGAATGCTTGGTGCTGGTTCAGACCTTGCCTTGACGGCCCATGGTGACTCAGGGTATATTCCAGCCACCTCATGCAGGTAGATCTGTTAAGCTATGGATTGGTAAAAGGATAAACCTAAACCCAGGAAGGAATGTATTTTACTATGAAAAAATGAAGTTAAAAAACCTGGACACAACAGGAAAAAAGCACAAAACAAAACACAACCAAACAAGAAAGCCCCTGTGGGTGAAGGGATGTGGTGACATTCAGGATACAGCAGCCAAAAGTCATTTTCAGGATTAGAGACATTGTCAAAACAATCCACGAGCAAGAATGGGAAAGGAACAGAAATGTGAAGATGCTTCAACCATTCATTGTAGTTTATGTCTAATTCCCTCCAGGTCCCCTCCTCACTTCACAAGCAAGCAGCATTTAGAGAACCCTTTCATTTTTGAAGCTACTTAGGAAGTTCTGCTGCATTTGCTCATACTGAAACAAGGAAAAAAACAAACTGAAACAAATCACCCCCCTCTGTGCCCCCCAAAAGAAAGAAACCCAAGGCTTCCAGTGTTTTAAGTCATTGGGGTTTTTTGTTTGTTTTTGTTTTTTTTTTTTTTTTTTTTTTTTTTTTTTTTTTTTTTTTTTTTTTTTTTTTTTTTTTTTT
>NDXB01005174.1:327172-401459 GCA_002631895.1 Agapornis roseicollis
TTTTTTAAATTTCAAGCCATATTGCTCCTGTATGGGTGAATAATGATCTTTAAGAATTATTTAAAATCCCACTCTTTCTATCTACAATGATTTTACAGGGGAAAAAAATATCCCTGTAAATATGGTTAGAAAACTAGTTGAGACAAGTGCCAAGTAAAAAAGTAAAGGTCCTTTTCTTAAATTAATTTGATAACAATCTTCTGATTTTCTTATTGTTCTTTTCAGAGAGAGTTTTTCATGCTACCTTCCATCCAGATTTGGTTTTGATTTTGTAAGAAAAATAGCAAGCCACAAGCAAGTCAGTCATTTTTGTCCAGAGATCAGAGAGTTTTCTAAAGATCTGGCATTCCAAAATCTATCCCAATTTGGTCTTATCATTTTTCTCCTCCTAAACTCAGTATCATACTTAAATACTGCACACTCAGATGCTTGCAGACTCTGCAGGTTTTCAGGATGCAGCATATGTTTAACCTAAAATAGCTTCTCCGAACTTTAAGGTAAGGCAACACAAGCCATGGGCGATACCAATCACATTAGATAGCCCCTTCCCAATGGGAAAACCTCTCCCTTTCTAGCTTTCCAAATTAATTAATGTCTGAATGATCTAAATGATGTCAGTAGCAGAAGAACAAAGGTAGCTTGTTTACTCTGAGACACCATCTCAAATCCAGCATGAGGTAAGGCTGTGCATAGCAAAGAGCATGTCACCTCCCTCACCCAGAGTGATATGGCTGTGATTGAACAGATTTCACCACTAACTAATTTCTTATGGTTAGAAAAAGGCTCCCAAATCCAACAAACACAATGAGGAGTCTCTACAGGTCTGCATAACAAGAATATATAACGCCTTGCATTATAATTACCTGAAAAAACACTATATAAACCTTATCACTCCTGAAAGCCAAATATATGATTTTTTTAAGCACTAATTTATAACACTGAAAGGATTTTTAAAATAAGTCAAGAAATTCATTACTATATAGCCTTGGATCCACCATTTCCAGTAACACTTAATGTTTACCTGCTTTTTCTATATTTCCCTTTTCCCCCTTTAAGTGCTTGAACTGTATGGTGTATATCAGTGTTTGATTAAAAGATCATTGCCAAGGATTGCAATTTAGGCACTTTGTGAAACAATCATAGTGTAGCCAACCTAGATGTTGCAGGCAGCAGAGTAGCCTCAGGTTCACTATCCTAATAGAAAGAGTTATATTCTATTTACCAGACAGCCTTAATTTGCCATCTGGATTAATTCATTAGTTAAATCAGTACTTAGCACCATTTGTTACCTCTAAATAACATCACTGAAATTTAAATGAGAAGAATGCATAAACAGTTAAGAAAAGGAGGAAATAAGAGTCCCATAGAAAAAGGAATATATACTTTGCTACCTGATAAAGGGCAGCTAAAAACCCTCATCTGTTTCTCAGCAGCTACTATCTCCATCCATGTTATGTTTTTTCTGTTACATTTGTCATATCTGCCTTTACCTTACTTTAGCTCCCTTCACCTTTCAAAACATACTTGAGGACCAGAATCTCGACTACAAATAACAGAGCAAGAATTAAAAAAGGAAATAAAGAAAAGGGCAGTGTTTTTAATGTGTATATTTTCCTAAATTGTGTGGGCAAAATTTAAAACATCATGAAGGAATCCTTTATTTCAAGAAAGACCTTTTCAGATTAGTTTTGAATAAAATCTTACATGCCCATATCCCATATTTAGCTAGCAAGTAACCACTGAAATCCCTGCACATTCATGTCTGTTATTACAGAAATTAGACAGAATGCATAGAGAAAATTTCTGAGATACATTTAGATTATTCTTTTCCAATAAAAAAAGCACCACAAAGGGAATAAAGAAATTCTTTACCCAAATTAATGGTGAATTACTTTGTCATGAGAATAGAAGTTTATATTCATTTAAATGAAAGCACATAAATTGTTCTTGACAAGAAAAACAAAGCTAGCCTTAGGCAGTATTTTCATTATAGAAAAAGGCACATGTCTGTGAATATCTAGTATAATATTAACAAAACCTGTTCAATTAGCTATGCATGTGCCATTGTTATGAATATTTATTTGCATTGCAGCTAAGTAACATTGATACCTTTTTTTCAGCCTGTTTAGAGATAAAAAATGAAGTGAATATTGATGCTTTGCAGAAAGCAGTAGAACTTATCCAGAGAGCTGGTCAGACATAACACTTCTTATTAGGAGAAACTTGTTCACTACTAGTCATTTCATTTTTTTTAACACTGGAAATCTACTTGAATTATAATCCATTTTAAAGTATTTTTGATCCAATTGGCAGCCTAATCTCATTTTTTCTGTAAAGAAAAGTTATTTATGCAAAGACAACCTAATACACGAGTTCATTTTTTCTGAAGACTTGAATTGCACTTTACTCATGCAGACCTCCCCTTATCATAAATAGTTTTAAAAATCCTTTTTTTCTGTTAGAATGCACTGCAAAATAGCCACCTTAAAGCAAAGCAAGCTTTACCAGTGTATACCCACAGACATTCTTAAGCCTTGATAGGCTTAAGAATCAGTTAGAATAGTTATGTCAGTAGGAATACTTATGGTCACCAATCACACAGTTGTGGATATCCCATTGCAAAGGAGTTTTGAATAATAAGCATTTGTAATGAAATACCAGTGAAGAACTGCAGGCCAGAGGCCTGCTTTGGCAAAAATATGTTTATATGATTCAAAGTGTGTTCTGTATATGAATAAAGGTATTAGCTACAGCAATTGCTCTAGGAGGAATCTTGAATAATGAATCATCAGCCTATTACTTACTATCAGAAAAAAAGCAAAATCAATTGAATAAATTTGTCCCATTTATGATTGCCAGAAAAGAAAGCTATAACAAAACAGTTAAGAAACAATTAAACAGTCTCATTCTAGTTTCCATTCTGCCACTCCAAGACCCTTTTCTAAAATCCACTAATTTCAGCAGGAATAATTTTATGTAGTGGATAGACACTGATCACAGAAACATTGCAAGTCCCTGATTTTCCACTATTTCTGTAAAGCATTTCTAAATTATTAAGGTAAGAATCAGTTGTGTAAACTATTTTAGAATTTGCCTCTGTTCTTCCCTAGGCTTTATATAGATATGAATGATATTTTATTATCATTATAATCTTAGCATTATCATTTATCACAATTCCAAACACTACAAGAACATGTGTATAAAGGAAGTAATCCTTACAGCAATTTTGAAAAGGAGAGTAATAATGAAAAGTGTGACATAAATATATGATGCAGTACCATTAACAAAATAGGAGAATATCAATTATGCTTTAAGGTGGATTAAAGGAAAGCAGACTGGCAAACGTAAATGAAGGAGAGCAATAGGTAAGAATATGGAAGATGATTTCTTCTCACACAGATGCTGTTGATTTCTAGACAGGTTCATTTGATTCCCTTCCAGAACAAGGCTTAATTTAAGAATAAGATACATTTTCTGTAGTTGATCTTGCAACCACATACAACCCATGACATTTTGCATAGTGACACACTAAGAAAGAAAGGATAACAAAACTGCAATGACGTATTTCTCTAAGGAAGACTTGTTTGATTCTAATTTGTCCAGAATGAAGATACTGAAAAAAAAACATCTTGCAGCTGATGAGCTGGGTAGAAAGCAGATATTTCAGTGACATGATCTGGATAGTCCTCAAAATTAAAATCTCAAAAGATCACAGTTTTGGAGATGGCTGCCAAGAAGGATGCATGTTCAAACTTTTGTTATCTATTAGAACATGAGCTGCTGGCCTCTTCCACTGCTCTCCTTTTGCATGTGTCACACTAAATGCGTAGCAGGGCCATCACAAAAGTGATAGGGGTTGTTATTGTAAATGGTATACATTGTGTGTTGGTGGTGAAATAGGAAGAGACAAGCACCAGACTAATTTTGCTGATAATTTCTTTTGATATTTGCAAGACTAAAAAGCAAGAAAAAGACAAGATAATAAATGATAGGGTTCTGGGGAAGTTAAAAGAAAGAGACTTCTTGCTAAACTAGACTCTCTTTCTATTTAATTCTGAATGCTGCAACTACCCAGACAAATGATGGTGTGGTAGCAAAGCAGTAATGAGAGCTGGAAAAGTGTAGCAGCACAGACCAGAGCATCACACAATAAGATCAATAGATGTATTCAAGTGACCAAAACCAGATCCAGCATATGAAGTTCAAAACAGTTTAGACCCAAGGCTCCAATGTAAGCCCAGCAAGGCAGAAGGGCCAAGCACTAGCACGTGGCACTATTCAAGGGACCATAGCCCTTGGGGACAGAGGGACAAAGAAGGACTTATTTAGTCTGAATCAGCAAGAAGAGTTTTTCATATAAGGCTACAAACCTTGCCAATTGTGAAGAAAAACCCTATAAAAGTGTGTTTATTTAGTGTGGGAAAGGTTTAAGGCCCAATAAAAAAATAAAAGAAAGAAAAGGATCTGAGCAGGCAAACCTCAAGCTTAACCTCAACCCTCTGCAGCCTCGAGCTCAGGGGATGTCTCCAGTCACTTTAGTTTTATCTCATCTTGTCACTGCAGAACAGCAAGTGTTACGCTATGAAGGGAAGCAGAGGATAGGAAGGTTTATCTTTAGTTTCACAAACTATAAAATTCCATTATAAGTTTATTTTTACAACCCCTTAGAAGGAAAGGCAGGTTCTTGGTTGGTTTGTAGTCTGCTCACAGACCCATTCCCTGAGAGAGAATCAACTACAAGATCTGGATCCTGACCCTTTTTTTTTCCCAGTTGCCTACCAGCACTTGCCTGGGAATTCATGTCAAGAGGAGAACTATTTCTTGACAAACTGAAACAATGTAGGAAAACGACAAGCCTGCAGTAGCTGAATTCAGTGATACAGAATTTTGGGGAGCTTAAAGGTTTTCTAGCTAAATGTGTTATTTTAATGTTTTGTAGCTAAAGGCTAAGATGGCAACAGTCTTGTTTGAAGATGGTGAAAATGAGCTTTCCTCATTCCTTACTATTGGTGGCTGAGAGGGCCTGTGAATCACTTTAAAAATTTGTCTTACTGAACACTGGAACATTCACCAGACACAACATAGTGTTGAAAGCAGCCTGTGAATCCTGAAACTGTGATCAAGGGGTAGCATGAAGCATGGCAATACCCAGATTGAAGGGCTTTGGCTACAGCTTTCTGGAAGCATCAAGTGCCATTCAGCATCTTCACAAGCAGTGCTCAACTGAGAGAAAGTATTATGGTAATGATTTGTGCAGTCAGCAGCAAAAGAAACCCCAGCTATGTAGAAAGCTAGATAGCAAAATTAAGAGACATTTATTATGCATGTTAAAATCAAACAGGACACAAGAGAAATCTAACACACCTATCTGGTTTTTGGTATTCAGCTCTCACACAGGGAACCTTTAACCTGATTGAACCTGTGTGGTAACTGTTTGTTTTCCCTGCACATGTGTATGTGACGGTACTATGGCAGCAGTCCAGGCTATTAAATGGAGCAACTACATTCAATAAGAGGTAAACAATGGCATTAAGCCTTCTATCATTTTTGCTATTAGACTGAAAGTTTTTGAAACAACATAACTTGAGCACTTAAACATTAAGAGACACTATAACTTCCAAATACTGAAAGTCCTTTTCTTTGACAGCTTATGAACCTAAGCCACTTCAGGATTTCAGATAAAATTCCTCTGCTGGTTTTTTCCCTTTCCCTTTCTGTCTTTCATTATAGTCTGCAACACTAAGAGATGAGGGCTGGTTTGAACAGTGATTTATGTAGACCTCAGAGCACTGAAATACATTCAGCATTTGATGCAAAAGAGGGAACTGCACCAGTTGCATTCACTACAAACAGCCTGTTTTATCACAGGCTAGAAGCACACGTTTAGGCTGCTGGTGTATCTTCTGAATGGCCTCAATCCTGGTCATTCCACTTGGAAGAGACTTCCCAAACTCTGTGCAGTATTAGAATTATGCCATATAATTAGATGCTGCACTCGAGGATGGGAAAAAAAAGCTTATAGAATGGGTAAGATCCTAGGAGCTGTGTAACCTTCACCTTAGGCTTAAACAGTAAGTAATCTGTTCCACACCTTTTTTCCAAAGGAAAATGAGAACAAACAAATATTTGGACTGCCACAATAGCATTAATAAACATGAGAACGCAACAGCTAGTGTTATTCTACAGAAATGAATGAATAAATAAATAGACTATAAGCACTTTATTCTTCTCACATAATTTCTTCTCAGTGACATTATTGAACAGACTGTTGAAAACAAACATCGTTAAATGAGAAAAGAAGAGCAGAAGCCTGTCTAATTCCCCACTGCAACATTTTCCAATGACAAATGCTCCCTAAATGGATTTAGCTTTTTGAAAAGAAGTCAGAGAGAAATTTGATGTGGCCCTCTGACCCCTGGTAAGCACATGTATCTTCACCTGTCACATAACACACTGTCACTTGCTTACTTTTCAGCAAAGACTATTGATTTTGCTTATTGGCTGCAGGCTAGTCCATAAAGAACAAATTACAAAGTCAGAGGTCTACAGTTAGCAATTGCTTGCATGATAACAGTGCTATTCCCACAACATGGTATTAACATTCTCACAAATGTGTGCAAACCTAAAACATACACTTCTGCTGTGAAGTCCCCTGTATTTTCAATGATACACAGCAAATGAAACATGCAGTACATCCCATATCCTTGCCAATGATCTAAAACTGGAAAGACTTTCCCCTTGTACCTGATCTATGCCTGTGGTTTAAACAATTACTTTATAAAGAACAAAGAGGATTAAGCAATGGTTACATTCTACTATCAAAAAGGGAAAAATGCTTGACACAACCTGCTGTTATTAAGATTTTCTTCATAACTAACTTTTACACAAGAAAAGCCAACATTGGGAATTCTGAGAAATGTATCATTGTGATACTTCATGAGAGTGACAATGAGTTTATCTTTGCCCCTCCATTAACAGATGACCTTGGGGAAAAATAATGTGATTTTCTGCACCTTGCTTTCATCTTCTGCAAAATGGGATATGATACAGTCCTTTGCTGCTGAAGTGCTATTGAAACCCACTGCCAGAAAGACTGTGCAAGAGAGAGTATAGCGTGGTTTTTATTATAAGAGGAGAACCCGTGGTAAGCATTAGAATTGGAGAGTTTGGACTAGTTTCCAAAACCTCATTTCAACTTTTGGATCTTAAATATTACCCTAATACTCGCACAACCTTCTAATTGCAACTGTCTTTGAATACTCAACCATAACAAATGCAAATATATACTGTGCATCTGGCATTTATTATTTTAGTAAAAAAGTCGTGAGAACAACAGAGAAGAGGCTGATTTCAACACGATTTCTAGCGCAACAAGTATACAATCATTTCGAGTGGGAAATTATTAATGACAAATAACAAAAGTGAGCTTTTAACTTACTTCCATAGAAAGGGAAGTTCTCTTAAGTTTTAAAAGATTTTCTCCATGATAAAGTACATTGATTCATCTGGACTGACACAGGAAAAAAAATCTTTTTTTGAATAGTATATTGGGAGAAAGAGACTGGAAATATCAAAGGTGGGCTACAGCTGAGCTTATTTGAGAATTATAACTGGGTTCCCTGCTGAAATCCAAGAGTTCAGGAAGAAAGAGCAACAAAAAACACTTCTGGAAAGTCATAGTAAGTGTTGACTTAGAGTGTGTCTCTCTTGCCTCAAGTTAACTGATCACCAATTAACTAGAAGTAGTGAGTAGGTGTGTAAATGCTGGTGCTGACACTTCCTAAAAGTTTCTGGTTTATCCTGGGACTGAACATCGTAAAAGCCTGCAATAATAAGCTACACAAAAAGCCTGACTGGACAAAGTAATCTAGTGGAATAATTTGCATAGGCCAAACTCAGATCAAAGATTTCGCAAGACATGGGCCCTCCATTGGGAACACATGGTCACCTGTTAGGGACAAGTGACACTCTGAAACAGGTAGCAATAAGACCTTATCAGATAGCAACAGTCACAACAAAGAAAGGCTCAGGACAATCCTTAGGAGACATAGTCCCAAGGTTGATTGGATTTCAGAGGTGGTGGCAAGTGATTTTTTATTGCTAAGAGACCCTTTGTGGTGTCTGGGGTAGACAGTGTTTTGGTGACTCAATCACTCAATCACTTCCCTGGGCAGCCTGTTCCAGTGCTTGACAACCCTTTCAGTGAAGAAATGTGTCCTAATATGCAATCTAAGCTTTACACAGTTTATTGGTCACCTCCAAAGGCAAAATTGAACTTCAAGTGTACTGAAGACTCAGATCCCCTTCTCCAGGTTCAGTGGCAAGATCAAATGACTGTGTTCTGTGACTGAACATTTTCACTGTGCCTAGCTCGTAATCCTAATGGTGACCATTTCATTAGAAAAACAGATTCTGAGCCTTCCCATATGAAAATCCCAGGTGAGAAACATGTCAGTTTTGGCTCTCTCTGGCAAGGCGTTATAGGGACCTCTAACTGTGGGAAGGAGCTTATAGTGCTCAGCAGGGGATGCTTGCAATTTGATTAAAGAGCAGAATTACCATCATGCAGTATGTGTTCCTCCTTATTTTGCTCTTTTTGACAAAGCTGAGAATGACTTATCCAGTTAAGACTCTAAGAGCAGTAAATTTACAGGCATTCAGTAATTTTTTTCTGTTCTTTTAAATTAATTTTCTTAACTCTAGTACCTTTGGTTTTGTTTAATGTTAGCATTTCACTGAAAATTTCTTGCTAAGAGACCTAAAGACAGAAGAATACTGCAACCACAAAGGAGAAGTAATAAAAGTAAAAGATATCTGCAAATTAGACCTTCTTTCTAATCTTGTCCAGGAGAGCAAGACAAAACATCCTATTTTATTATAGTTATCAGGCTTTCATGAACAGGCATAGAAGGAAAAGCTGAAGGATCTCATGGATAACAACAAACCTACTGGTGACATGAGGCAACTAAGAACCTGGGCTGGAATCTTGGCTGAATAGCAGATGATATCCATTCAGCTCAATGACAGCAAGCATGTGCTTACTTTTTACACAAGTCTTTATCAGATTAAAGTTTTTTAAGACAGAGTTGGGTTTCTCAGCTCCTCCTCTTCTGATTTGTGTAATTGGTACCAAAGAGATCATTCCAAATTCGACCTTTTAAAAATTATTACATTTTAGGTGGGAGGGGGAAGATTCCTGACTGCAAAGAAAAGCTGATACTATTATTCACACAAGGCATCTTCATTTCACTAGTAAAATCAAATTATTTTATTGTCAAATGGTCAAATCCTGATGCCTGTTCAAGTTACTTTTCCTTTCTTAAACATATTGTCTCCATAATGAATTAAACTTGTGTTTTGCCATTTTATCATAGAATAGTTTGGGTTGGAAGAGACCTTAAAGCTTATCCAGTTCCACCTCTCACTCGACCATCCAACCTGAGATACCTGCATTTGGTTAGCTCCAATATGACAGAAGAAAAAGAAACATATAAAGGAAATACAGCTCTCTAAACCAGAAGATAACTCATAAATATATATGTGTGTCTATCTATCTATATACACACACACACACATTCACTTGTACTACCAATTTCATTGGGTTAGACCAAAACAGTGCAAACCATCTATGCTAGTGGTCTTTTACAGACTTTTAGTTTTGGTCACTTACTGACAACCTGCACCAAATAGGACCATAATTCAGTTAACAAAATATTGAAATATTTAATACTTTTGAATATTGTGGAGATGCCATTTCCATTTCATGGTGATTTCCATAAATCAAAGAAGCAAAACTGATATAAGCAACAGCAAGACACACACTGTTTTTTACTGGCCAGTCATCTAAAATACATAGTTATTTAAAACATGTTAAAGGAATCACTGACACACTGGAAAATCTTAGGTTTATTCTCCGAACACTGTTCTTTTCACAATACAAACTGGTTTATAAGCCATTTTTATGAATTAATACTGTTCTGAGCTGAAAACATGGAGGGCAACTAACAGACATTCTTGGATTTTCAGTTAGGTTTGACAAAACAGTGTTGCACTAAAAATCAACTGTTCAGTTTAGCTGTATTCTCTGGGAAGAACATTGATAAATACCTATGATTACTATAAAAGAAATGTATCTCCTTGTTGTGGCTAAGAAGTTTCAAGTTGAATTTTTATTATGAAATTTATCTAACTGTATCCTAAAAGCTGTACTTTTAAGGACATTATTAGGAGCTATGCACAGTCATTGAGCCAATTTTTGTTTCAGGTGAAAGAAAGAATTGCGTATTTATTTTGAGCAGTGCAAGTTAGTGCTACTTGTTAAAATTCATCAAAGAGCTCTTCAGAAAGACTGCTTATCCATTCAAGCCACACATTTTAAGTGAACTCTTACTAAATTCTCTATGTACAAATCAGGAATACATGTACTCTGAATAAAGAGAACTTCATCTGACAAATTAAAGAAAGAGTGAGTGAGAGGGGAAAGTACAGGGTGTGCAGCAGAGTTCAAATGTGGAGATCTACTGCGCCTTGTAAAGCCTGACAGTGTAATATGTCAGACAGGGAAAGCCTCAGGTACCACAGCCAAGTTTTGCTTGCTCCCGTGATGTGATTTAGTGCCTCAGAACCATGCAGCTTTGCAGCGCATGGACATCTTACGGTGTCAAGTGAAGGGAACAGATTTGTCATTGCTCACTGCCAGGAGCGGTTCTGAGCAGGAACATTTTCAGTCTTCGACAATGATTGCTGTTACTAATTCTACTGTGAAATGCGCAGAGCGTCTGCATGGGGACTTCAGGAAAGTGCTGCCAAAACAGCACTTGCTTCATGCTGTTGCTCCTGGTGTCTGGTTAAGGCAGCAATGAGACAGATCGTATGACTTATGCCATTGCAAGACCACATCACTTTTCATGGGAGAATGGAAAAGTGCTGATTCCAAGGCTTTTATGCTGAGGGAAAGCAGATAAAAATCTGCAGGTGTAACTTAAAAAAATTGGTATGAGAAGCATAAATTAGTGTAAATAAGGCTGATTTTTTATGGAAAATAAAGATCAAGCATGTGATGTCAATTAAGCAAAAATAAGTTAGTGATATAAGCAGTGTGCATTGTTAATGAAAGTGGATAGCATTTTGATTTCCAGGGTATCTCAGTTTTAAGCTAAACCCAATATTGACACAAACAAGCACAAAGACATGTGGATGTAACCATTTATTTCTTTTTCTTTTTTCCAATGAAAAGGAACTAGTGATAATTGACAGTAACTCTGCCTGGCCCCATCTCTGCAGAGACATAATCATTCTGGATATATGAAAATTGATTGCTCATTCTAATCCACTATTGTTTTATACTTTTCAGGGCTTACTTCTCAGCTGGTGATAAACAATGGTATTAGTCACTGAAATACCAAGGGTTCTGGCCTTGAGCAATACTTGTATTACCCATTCAGTTGTTTCCTAGTAGTAGCAGACTTAATGTTTGAACAAGAAGTTGTCTTCTCTCATCAAGCACGCCAAGGAAAGCTCAGAAACATTAACCATACCAAGAGCAGCTACTAGAAGCTACGCAGTTGAGGTTATGACCCTAAGTCCCCTAAACTTGAATTTTCACTTCGTGAGCTCTCTCATCAATCACTACCAAGGTGCTCCTGTGCTTTCCTGTGCTTGTATTGTCTTGGCCTGAATTATCATGCCTACCATTAAAACTCTTGTAACACTATATGAAGCTTACCTGGGCTTTTCTAGTCTGGGCAGCAAAACAACTCAAACACAGAACAGTCTTTTTTTTAACCCTCAGAGTGAATTGGCCCCATTTTCCTTGAATTATCTGTTTGGAAAAAACAGAACTTGGCTACATTTAACTGTTAAATAGCATTTTCAGTCCAATTACAAGTCTTTAAAGAGAGCATGAATTGGGTATGAATTCCATTATTCGGTCACAATAATATTAGCAGGAGGAGCAAAGTTTATTGCTGTTGTCAGTATGATTATACAGCTTTCTCATTTGCCTCACCTCAGAGAACACACACAGCATGGTCCTGATCAGGTTTGTCATCTTCTCAATGCTTTGGCCATGATGACAGTCAAAATGAATGAACAGATCGTCACTTTGAAGTGCTCATTGATATCTTGAGGTCAGATGTTTCTTGCATGTATCTGGACCATTTCCAGACACATGGAAAGCAGCAAGAGCAAGGGTAGAACAAGTGTCTCTGCCAGTCTTCCTCAGCTTTATCCTGCTCCTTCAGTGAATGGCCTGCCTGGTTGACATATACCAGAAGTCAATGCATAAGATTGCTAGCTTTATTTTCCAGGTAATGAAGAGTTATTACATCAAAGCAGTTTGGGGGCATTGCTTAAACTCTCTTGCTGAATCTGAGCTAACTATCAAGTTATTCCTCCCACACAGAGCAGAACAGCTTGGTCCTGCTGTTTAGGGGTCCTTGCCAGCTGCAAAGGCAGGGTGTTTTTCTTTAATCTCTTTAATTCTACTTATTCGATTTTTTTCCTGATGTTTAACTGTGCAAGTTTGATAATGTTTGCAGCTTAGAGAAAACGTAATTCAAGAGAATACACAAACAAAAGGAGCCAAGATTGATAGAAAGAAAAGAAGATAAAAAAAAGGCTATGTATTAGCAAGGTGCGCAGATGTGCTGCACTCTCGTCAGTATGAATATTCAAGAAGAACAAATTGTGAAATCCTTAATCTGTTTCAATATTTGTTTTTTTTAATTCCTATTTTTATTTAAGCAGGTGTGCCAGCAGCATGCCCGGGTGCCAAGAAGGCCAACAGCATCCTGTCCCATATCAGACCCAGTGTGGCAGCAGGGCCAGGGCAGTGATTGTGCCCCTGTGCTGGGCACTGGTGAGGCTGCACCTTGAATCCTGTGTTCAGTCCTTTGCCCCTCACTACAAGAGAGACATTGAGGTGCTGGAGAGGGGCCAGAGAAGGGCAATGGAGCTGGTGCAGGGCCTGGAGCACAGGAGTGATGGGAATGGCTGAGGGACCTGGGGGGTCAGTCTGGAGAAGAGAAGGCTCAGGGGGGGCCTTATGGCTCCCTACAACTGCCTGACAGCAGGATGGAGAAAGGAGGGGACTGGTTGCTGTTCCCAAGGAACAAGGGATGGGACAAGAGGAAGCAGCCTCAAGCTGCACCAGGGAAGGTTTAAATTGGAGATTAGAACAACTTCCTCACTGAGAGGGTGCTCAGGCATTGGAACAGGCTGCTCAGCACAGTGTGGAGTCACCGGAACTGGAAGTGTTCACAAACCATGTAAACAAGGCCCTCAGTGACATCGGTTAGTGGTGGCCTTGGCAGTGCTTGGGAATGACTGGACTTGATGATCTTATAGGTCTTTCCGATCGAGCTGATCCTATGATTCCACATATATCCCAAAACTGAAGAATAACATGCAGAAGAGCTGCAAATGCAAATATGTCCTGGTTCTTGTTTGGAATAACTCACATTGTTAAGAAGTCAATGAGAAACTGCCCAAGGAAAAACCTAGGGAATGTGCCGTGCTGAGATTAAAATAGTTATAAAATAATAACAGCCCATGACATATGAATTTAGCTGAAGTTTTTGGTGTCCCCCTCTTTAAAAAAAGATGACACTTGAGCAAGTCCTTTTCAGTGTTAGAGCTGGCAGTTAACATTTTCTGATATGCATTAGTTTTTCTTCCCTGCCATCAAAGGTTCCACAGACCAACACATAGAACTGCCCTAAACAGCCAGTTAAAACAATGCTGTCTCACTTTGGAACAGTCCCTGGGAACCAGCATGGCTGCAGTAAGAAGCTGAAAGGCAGTGTCAGGAAAGTGTGCCACTCTGAATAAACACACCCAAAGAATGCTGCTGATCAGCAAGAATTTTGTGCTATTTCCATAATGAAACTCCATTGCTGTGAAGAGCCTTTCCTCTTCACTGCCTAGGGCTAGAATAGGTAAATTATAAATCAACTCTTGCAGAAGCATTGCTTTATGCATACTGTGTGGGTTGTACTTGACATTGGTTCTTTTCAGAGACCTCCAGTTCTACGATGGAGGAGTCACCTTCTGCAGGTGGATAAGACTTTCAGCTTTTAGCCAATGCTAAATTGGCTCCATTTAGTAACTCAGGCAACTGAAACAAGTCCATGAACAACCATCACATATAATGCTGGTTAGCTTCTGTATCGTTTAACACATACTTCTGTCAATACCTTATTCAGATTGTCCACAAAAAAAGGGTTATATTTAAATGTCCAGTTAAAGATGCAAAGGCAGATTTAAAAACTCTTGCAAACACTGTGAGCCAGTGTACTGCTGCCTAGTACATGGCTATTCTATTTCTTTGGTTAGTCCATTTACTCCTATTTACTTAATGAGTCACATGGAATGTTTTTTGAATGTGTTTACAATAAAATGCAAAAACCTAACCAAAGCAGTTGTCTCAATTAATATGAAGGCAGGCTTCAGGTCAAGCAGACTAAAAGAAAACAGCTCTTCTGTTCTTGCTTTGTGCTTTGCAGAACCCCCCCTCCTCGTATACAGAAGGGCAACACACACTGAGGAAAAGTATTACACAGCCAAATATAACCTACCATCAAGGCCTTGTCCTATAGTGTAGGGCTTAAGGCACTTAACTCAAAAAATTCTAGGTAATTTGAGCTCGTGAAGCAAAACACAGAAGACAGGTAATTTCAGAGACATATGGGATCCAATCCAAAAAGAGTTTTGTATATCAAAACCAGCACTTTGAAATAAACCCATAAATGTAAGTCTGAAGCAGGTCAAGATATCATTAAAAAAGCAGAAAGTCACTAGCCCATTCCAGAGGGTCAGGGATACCTCCAAATGAACTGCAGTAACAGGTTCCAAATGTGGCAAGAGCAGGTTGCGTTTTCACATAAAATACTTGCATTACAAGACTGAAAGAAATTGCATCTTCTTACCCCATCCCTAATGATGACTGACTTAGAGATACTAGGACAGAAATATGACCATAAAAATACACAGTGCTCAACTAATATTTTGTACAGGCACATTGCATAGTTGAATTATCATCAATATTTGTCTTCATGAAGCCTACTCTGTGCCTAGTTCTGCCATATGCTTGTTTCATGCTCTTCCTGACCCCATTTTCTGGAGCAGGATCTTCCTAAAGACCACCTTGTCCATCTCTTCATTCCAAATCAGATGCTGACAGATATATGTCTAAACTATTGCTAACAGCATTCAACGATGGAGATGTCACAGCCTGTCAATCCCAGCTATCTTTGCTATTAGGCAGCTTTTCTTAAGTCTTATTGCACTTTAACCACTGCCTTTCACCTCTTGTAGACCTGACACCCCCCCCCCCAATAATTTATAGACTCAATCCTCTGCTGCAGGGTTTCAAACAGAGCAATTCTTGGGAGATGAGAAATATTCTAACCCCAGAGTGAAGGAGAAGCAAGGGAGGAAACAGAAGTGTGAGGTATAACTGACTTCTTGTCTGCTCACATGCACCAGCCATCACAGGGACACGATTAAGAGGGGTTGGTCAGGTTGCAAATTCATTCTATGTAGTTAAAGAATAGAGAAACATCTTCAGTAGCTGCCTAAAGTGGCCAAGAACCAGAGTTAACAAGAGCCATCTAAGAACCATTAGCACTGAAATATGGCACTTTTCCTATGTGTGAGGAGTAGGGAAAAAATGCAATATGGGCTTTGCTTTGTTTGCATGACTGTGGTTTAGAAGACACATCAATTCTGGGCAGCTGGAAATGTGAGGTATTTTTATGGAGGAATAACAAATCAAATAAACTCCCCTTTGAAGCCTCAGTTCAGACTAGAAGATATTCACAAGCTTTGCATAAAATGTAAGGGTCCATAGTCTACCTAACCTGCATTTGAATCAGAGGATTGGCAAGCTGCTGCCATTTAGTTATTTCACCTGTATATGGGTTTATAGGCAGGTTAGATCATCACAGCTGATAGTTTGATGGACCCTTGACTAACTCAATAGAAGACTTCTTTGAACATACAATCTCCCCAACACACACACACACTTTCTTTTAAATAATATTCCTTACATTTGAACATCTACTTTTTCAAAGATTGTTTGTATCTTTTTCTGCTGAAAGACAAATGTTCTTGACCATAAGAATTTGTACCAGAGGAAAGTTTCTGATCTTCCGTAAAAATATATTTTCTCCTGTAAATTTCTCCCATTACAACCATTTCTAACACTTATAGAAATTTTAAAATACATGATTGCCATTTCTTGGTATGGTCACCCCTTTGAATGGGTTTTTTCCTCCCTTTCCCCCATAAGATAAAGGTTTTCTGCACTCCCAGAATCTTCGAGTGTTTTTTCAACTTGTATTATTTCTGTTTTATGCTGTTCCCACTCAAGCATACAAATATCCAGCAGAACAAAACAGAATAATTATTCACAAATGGGTATCAAAGTATTCCAGGATCTGATTCCCAATTTGCATTGAGTTAGATGTGGTTGCTGAAGAGGCTGTTGTGCTCAGAAATCTCTTTAGCCACCCCTTTCAAGTCTGACAGAGATTGTGAATCAGAGCCCTCAGCCGCAGCAGTTCACAGACAGGGATGCTTGTGTAAACTGAAATCAATAATGATTTGAACTGAGGTTCTAGGCCCTCAACTTTGGGCATGCCACCCAGTCAGTTGCCACGACAGAGGAGGTATGAATCAGTGGGAGAGGAACATTTGACCCCATCTCTCTATGAATCATCAGACCTCTTGGGTCTGCACCCTTGGACATCTGTCTCTTCCTGAGCTGCTCCAATGTAAACATTGTAAAATTAAAGCTGAAAGGACCTGCAGCATACCTAAATCAGTTCTACATCTTGAAAATAACCCCAAACAACAAGCAAGGCCCCCAAACACCAACAAACCCCCTACCCAGCAAATTTCAACCTATGAAATCGTACTTCCATTCTAAGGAGACTGCTTCTTGTGCACATGACATCTCCAATACTTTGTGACCATTCATAGAAAATTAGTATTAGGAAGTGTGACTCAAAGTTCTGAAAACATTATCCTGGAAGTGCATTCATGAGTTCAATCAATTTTGAGGCTGCTTTAAACAGCTTTAAATAGGCTAACTTGAAATAAAATGCCTTTAATTACTACAAATACAAAGTTTAATAATAATACACGGGTTGTTAGTAGGGTGGAAAACAAGTGAATTTATTCTTGAGATGTGTTACCATTCTTTTCCATGCTGGAAGGAGACTTTACACACAAATATGCTTAAAACCGACTGTAATCTGTTGAACTTGTCACTTCAGCAATTGCCTTTCTCATCTTGTAGTTGTGGAGACAGATGGAAGAGAATGCAATTGTTCTAGGAACTTTTTTCCTCACAATTGTGGACCCTCTCCCCAACACAAATATCCAAAATCATAGGATTTGGTGAAAGCAACCATTAGAAACAGCTTCTGGCCTAAAGGAAACCTGGAGTTTTGAGGTAAGGGTGAAGGAGTTACTTCTTTCTACAGCTTTGCGAGATAAAATTCAGAATCTTAAGCAAAAGGTCAAATTAATCCTTTTTTCATGTGCCTGTCAAAAACATAATTCAGTATCAACAAAGTCAGATTCAACTTTTCCACCAAGTCTCATTACACATCTGTGGGTGTGACTTTCAACACAAAAAATTCTGCCCAGTGCAAAGTACATTGTAACTATTGCAGACCTGATTCTGAAGTCACACAGAGGCAATCCATCATTTATTCCACTGGACTTGTTAGAATTACAGCGAGACAAATGGGCTCATTGGAATTATAGCCTTTTAGCTGCAATAAATAAAAGATATCTTCAAATCGGTGAGCACTTCCCTATAACTTAATCTTTCATTTCCATTTCCCCCAAAATTTTACCCAGACTGAAATTAAAGCACTGTGGCTGAAACAGAGAAGTTCATGAGTCCATAAAAAGCACAAGACTAATGCTCTGTACGTGATGGCAAATTACACTTCTTTGTGTGCATTACAATACTTTTACAAGAGTTGCTATGTAGAAAGAAAATACTGATGATCATTTAACACAGTAAGAATTCACTTAAATGAACTGCCAGAAGAACAGAACTCTTAAAATAATTGATTTTTTTCCCCCACATCAGATGAAAAATGCATAACACTGTACAATGAAAGTCAGCTTGAGCAAAAGTCATTTTCTGTCCATTAAAAGAAACATAAAAGACATTGGGGTACTTAATTAAAAGTCTTAGGACTGATTTGCACACTATAAATTTAGAAAACACATACAAATTTCAGTAAAATACCTTAATTAATGCTTTGCCAAATATATTGGGCCTCCCAAATATTTTATAAGTGTAGAAAATTTACACCCCCTATGCTTAGAATACCACCATCTCTATAACTTCATAACAGTTGCTGCCTCAGTGTTTCTGCCAGCATGCTGATGCCTTACGTTTGCTGAATGCACAGAGTGATTTGGAAATGACAGATATCTCATGACAGGCAATACCAGCAGACAGCCTTTCAAAAAAATCTATAGTGACCTCACCTCCATCCAACACCTATTGACAGTTGTCACTCAAACTGTGATATCACATAAACAGTTTCCGATCTGCAGCTTAAGTTTCCATAGTAGGGCAAAATCCTGTTAACTTCTGACCCACCTCTCAGACATCCTTTCTGTTGTGTTTGTGTTTGCAAACTGCTGACAGGTTTTTCAAGGCAGACCACGTATGGCTTGTGCAACACCCACACTTCCTGCCCTCCAAGTTTCTCTTCTGAAAATCTTGCTGCTAATTAAAGAAATTTGCATCTCAAAAAGGTGCAGAGTAATCTAGAGAGAAAAAAAAACAAAACAACCAAAGCCACCAAACTAGAATATGATTTGAATGTGCTCTATGCAGGACCCAGGACATTTTTTCCTGTCAGCTATGTAATTTCATTTCAATACCATGGGTTGCTCCAAAATGCTCTGATGAAATAATGATGAACCACTAAGCCACACTGTAGATACCACCCAGATTAGAGAGATGAGGAAGCGTAAACTCATCTATGATTAGGAAACTTAGGACCTCCATAAGCAGCTGGGAATGAAGCATTCTCAGCGTTATGAAAAGAATGATTTATAGCTGCAGCAAAGAAAAATGTCCAGATATCATAGCTGTTGATATAAATGTGTAATGAGAGCTTTTAGAAACATGGAGTGTAGATGCATGTTTATAACCACATCTATCTGCTTCTTTGCAAAACTTGTGGCCATTTATAACAAACTAAGGAAAGGTGTACTTCAATCTCTGTCAACCATTTCAAGTATTTAAAGAAATAGTATCAGTTTCTCTCTCCAACACTTCAATAGCAACTGCTTAAATTGTTGCTTAAGGCTCAATATTTCATAAAATCTACTGATAACACAGACAGGGTTATACTCTAAGACTATAAATGCCTTAATCTAGCCTTCCTTATATATCTTCTCCACCCTAAAAGTGTACATCTTACTTCACTGAGATGAGTCTCTTGGACTGCATACAAAGTATACGCCTGGATGAGTTATTTCTTTGCCTCTTGCTCCCCAATCTAAATTGTGGCTGTATTTCCTAGCTACATTTTGCATTCTGAGACTAACCACCAGTACAGAGGCACAATAAGGAACTTCAGCCAGGTTTCTCAAATAAACAGAAACTTAGTTTTGTAGCGGAACTTTTGTAATGCTTCTAATTCACAAGCACTGAGAAATAAGATCTGGTCTTTATGAAACTGCAGTAGATATGGATCTAGAATGAAAAGCTGTCCTATAAAATTAGAAAGAGTTTGGGATATTAAGGATATATTCCTTCCTGGAAGGTGCCATTTGTCACACCCTGGATTTTGCTGTCCATCAGGATATAGGTGAAAAAAATAAAACCAGAACCAAACCAACTGCTTCATAGCTCAAGGAATTTAGTTGAGAGACATTTTTATACAATACAAAAAGAAGTCACTATCCATTAACAGAGAGTAAAAGAGCCAGCAAAATCTATATTAGTGTGTACATGTACAGTGGCAGGCTGCACAACACCACACCATCCCTGGCAGTGTTCAAAGCCAGGCTGGATGAAACATTGGGTGACATGGTTTAGTGTGAGGTGTCCCTGCTTATGGCAGGGGTGTTGGAACTAGATGATCTTAAGGTCTTTTCCAACCCTAACTATTCTATGATTCTAAGAAGCACCGTTGCAGGGTGTGCTGTGTCAGCACTAAAAATATCACACACTTTTGGCCTGCCTATTTTGATGCAAGGATGCAGAAATGTTTTTTGATGGTTGCAGGGCTATAGAAAGACATAATACCAACTTCTGAACATTTATGTGTGTTTAGTTCATGGATTCATTTACTTTGCTTTACTGTCAGGTTTGAAATTGCATTATAAAGGTGTCAAAAAATTTCTTTCAAGGCTCTGTCCCTGAAATTGATACCATGTAGCCAGACTGCTGAGACACTAAGACTTGTGGACTTCATCATGGCTCTGGGCAGAGCATCATCAGTTTGCTGATACACTGCAAGATCTAAGCTCAAGTTCACTGACATCATGAAGAGGTTCCGTTAAATAAAATACATGCAAGATTAAGAATACCTTAGAAAGAGGGAGAACAGCTGCACAATGAGATTGTCACAACATCCACTGACCCACTACTGAGGATCACACCTGACCTTGGTCCACCACCTGCTGCTGTCCCCAGACCTACACAGTTCTTTGTTCTCCTTCTATGCATTGGGCTTCCTGCAGCTAGAAGTGAGAAATTGGTGCCAGTGTATTGCTGCTTTATTGCATGTATTCATGTGTGGTGGGGGACCAAGATCATCTGGACTCATTTCACCTGTTAACTTTTACATCCATTACATCAGGCTGGTTTCCTCTCCCCTAAATTCAGCTGGCCTGAGATGCAAGTACTTGTGTGACTGGAAACACCAACCCATGGAATTGCAATGGTCTTTAAAAGTTTAATGAGAAAAATAAGCTTGGCATTTATCTATTTTAAGGATACTCTGGAGATCTGTGCTTGTTGATCCTGAAATGTTGATGCTGAGCCACTAAAGAAATAAAATGTATGGCTGTAATGACAAACCTGCTTCATACACTGGCTGTTATCCCAGCAGTAGCATCTCTGGGTTCTCTGGGGCATCTTCCCAAAATATGCAGGGAAAGCAAGAACAGAACCAAGGTTGACTAGTGCTGTTTGGTGTAAAGGAGGGTCTCTCTTACCAGTGTGTGCATAGTGTCTTTCTGGCACAAGATGATATTTGTTTCATTCATTTATTAAGAGAACTACAGGCAGTAATGGACTGATGCAGAAAAGATAATTTCTGATTTCCCTAATACATACACACCCTTTTATTTATATTTTACATATATATATATATAAAGGAAAACATACACATCTCTAAATATCTATAAAACCAATATAAAATATGGGACATTTTCCAGGGGAATCACCACATCCTGATCTATTAATCACAAGGAAGTAGAAGCCAACTGAAGAGAGACATGGAACATATCCTATTCCTATTTTCCCTTCCCACACAGTCTGGTGCTGTTAATTGAACTTCTTAATTTAGTGATGATTACAGATGCAAAGCTGACAGTGTATAAAAATAAAAATTAGTAAGCAAACAGTAATGGTTCGGTTGGTACCAACATCAAATTGTGCCTTTAGCATCTGATCTGCGATCTGAGAGCACTACCTCTGCTGGGAGAGGCATTCACAGTTGTCTTTGAAAGTAGGATCAAGATTCCCACTATCAGGGAACTTATCTGCTAAAAGTAAATTAAGAACTGATATAGCTCCTTCCTCAGTATTGCAGGGAGAGACAGGAAACTAGGAGGATATGGTGACGTTAGGCCAGATGCTGCGTGACTTTACGATTCTCTTAGTTTCATACAGCAGGGACATGTTTGTGGGAATTAATGGTCTTGGTATGTCTAGCAGAAAGAGAGTGAGGGTGTAAATGACTGATGATTTCTAACCTATCATTGCTAGTATACACCAGGGAGACAAAAATGTTACTTATGCTGGAAGACTGTGTTCATGCATTAAGAAATGAGTGTCGGGCCAAAAATTAATTCAGTCTGGAAACTGGAACTAAGTTTCTGAAACCCAAAGATCCAGGAGTTCTAAACTGTCTTTCAGCAACAGGGCAAGCGTCCCATTTTCTTTCTCACCTCAGATTGGGGGTTTACTATATTTTTAAACAGAACAATACAAAGTAAGTGCCTGCAACAGTACAGGCACTGCTTCAGAAGCCAAGGGCTTTCTTCTAGCTCTAGATCCCTATAAAGAGAGAAGAAGGAAGAGTGTAAAATAGTGCACAGGTATGACTTGCCACAAAGAAACATGATTCTTGTTAAATGGCTTGACAAGAATATTGTGGTTTGGGAGACAGAAGGGCAGCAAAGGGAAGGGCTGTCGAGGGTCACATTGCTTTGCAGTCCAGGGCATGTGGTGGCCTCAAGCTTTATGAACACTTACTAGCATGGGGTCTATTATCTGCCAGGCACCACTGAAGCCTGAATTATTGTATTTCAATAAAACCTGCTGCTTTGGTACTTAACCCAATAACTAGATTGTTGCATCCCAGTCCCACATTGAATTGGCATCAGCAAAGAAATGGAAAGCAAGACAGCTACCCCTATCCTCCCCCCTCAGTAGAGACACACATATATAGCAACACTATGCTCAGACAGGCCAGGGACAAACTAAGTTCAACTGGTGATGAATGCTTCCTAAAAATGCATGGCCACAAACCATAGCAATCCCTAGGCTAGATGCAAAGCATAAAATGCAGCCTGAGCGTAGTTATAGTGGAAACGTAATATTAGGAGGAAGGGAGAGGTGAATTAATGGGACACCAAGAAATTAAAAAAACCCCAAACAAAGTAAAAATAGCTTAACACCTCCCCCCCCCAATATTTTTCTACAAACAAACAACATGTTGTAAAAACCTAGAGAAAAAGGAGAACAAACCCACCTCAAACCATGCCGCTTACAAATGCCTCTGTGGCTGTAAACTCATTACTCATTTATATACAGAGTGAAAAATATTAAGATAAATGATGCTATTTACTGGCATGATGCACCTAACATCAAAACAGATGTGTATTTTTAATGTTGGCTGCATTAAACGCATTATCCAACTTTCAAAATACAGTATGTGATTTATGTTAGAGGTTGAATATGCCCAAGCAGCAACTAGAAACATAATAGGAAAAAAAACCCTCAACAAAACCAACAACAGAGCAGATCAGCGCAGCTAAGAGACAAAGTCAGTAATAAAGCTCAGATTTAAGCAGAAAACTGGAAGCCAAAGTGTAAATAAATCCTTACTTTTGGGTATCTTATGCAAAACAAGTTTCTGTTTGTAACTATTAGCAATGTTTTCCAGGATTTAATCTGTAGTCCTGCTACTCAGAGATACAAACATCTTTGCCATCCAAGGAAAAGAACATGTTTACAGTGTTTGTCAGAGGATCCAACACAAGAGCATATTTTCTGAACAATGCATCAGCCAAGATTTCTGGAACTGAGCAGAGGGTTTTCCAACCTTAGATTTTTCCATATTAAAACCAAAGCAAAATAACCATTCCCTCACAACATGTCCCGAAGGAGACACACATTTCTCCCAGGACCAGGGCAAGCAAAAAAGACAGCGAGGCACGTGAAAAAGGCTTCCTCAAATCTGACTACAAGATAAAGAGGAAAAAAAATCTCCATTCTGCTTACCTTAATAACCTTGTCAAAATAAAGGCTTGTCACAGCTCAATTAAGATGTTCTAGTCATAAGGGGTTATCTGTGGTGTGACGGCTCACTCTGAAGAGACTACAGGACTGCTTTGATTAGAAAACTTACCTGCTTGCAGCACAGCAGCTCCACCCTGGATGTCTCAATTTGATCAGAAGGGCTTTTCCTTCCTGGAACTAGAGTTGGACTGGTGAGAGACAGCTCAATAAGGCTGAGTACTACTTTTGTACAACTTAGAAGAGTACTGATTGCTTCCTTATGAGCATGTTTATGCAGGCTCCCCGCTGTCCCTTTCAACCCATTTCTCACACTAAAGCATGAGGTGAAAAGCAAGCAAACAAAATTATTCTAGCTACCCTCCCTTCAGATTTTGAAAGGTGATTTTATGACTGTCCCTTCTAACTGTAAACAGCTGGAGGGCAATCAGATGTGAGACTGTTGGAGATCACATGAAACCTTTGGTGGTTATACAGGATCAAGGAAGTCTGAGATAAACTTACAGGGGACAAGGCTGACTAACGACAAGACTAGCTCATGCTATTTGTGGATACTACTGCTCAGTGTCTGTTGAACAGAATCATTTAGGTTGGAAAAGAGCTTTTACAGAGCATTGTGTCCATCTGTAAATCTAGCATTGCCAAGTCCACCACTAAACCATGTTCCTAAGTGCCACATCTACACAGCTTCTAAATACTTCAAGGTATGGTGACTCAACCACTTCCCTAATCAGCCTGTTCCAATGCTTGACAATCCTTTCAGTAGAGAAAACTTCCTATAGGCGTAGAAGCACACACTCCATCTCTATAGCTAGATTAGATAGCTGCCACTCACTCTGCTGGGGTCAGCAGAGACAATGTGTTGTTAAAATACATTAACATCCAGCTTAATCTTTAAAATCCAAATATACATAAACCTCATTTTTCTTGTAACGTTTAAAACTCATTCTTTTGCCTTAAACATCAGGCTGGGAGCTACATTGCTACAGACAGACCTTGAGGTCAGCAGAGGTATTCTTTGCAGTGTATTCTGAAATTTTGTTGATGAAGGGGAGAAAATCCCAGCAAGACCCTAAAATTAGCTGACAGCAATCAGAAAACACTGTAAGAAGCACACTTTAAGAAGGCCTTCAAAAACATGTCTGTTATTCCTTAATATCTGGGCCAGGTCTTGTAGAGCAGGTGAAGCCCTGAAGAATTTACTTTCTGTGCGGGAAGATTTGTCAGACTTCTAAGTCAAATCCTTTACATTGCCAAGCAGAGTGAGCCAGGTCATGCAGAAATCTGTAACAGTTTATCTAGATGTAACATGCTGCTTAGAGAATTTTGTGTACAACTGGCTTTTTACTTGTTCTTTGTTAAGAATTTTCATTCTCTTGCAATTTAGCAACTGACAATAAGCTTTAAAAACTGATTCATTCTTCCATCCTTCCTCATAATATTAATGAACAAGTTTCCCTCATTTCAGATTTCACCTTCCATATATCAGTGAAGAGAATGAGACTACATATGTCCCTGCATAAATCTGTTTAAGTTCACAAAATATTCTCTAAAAACATAAAATGTGAAGGACAAATCAGTGCTTACACTGAATGAATGTCTTACTACATTTGAAATGTTGACTTTGTAAACTTTTTATGCTCTTATTCAGAATATTTACTTCTACTGAAATATTTCTGTGTGTATTATGGAAGAAAACCCAACATTTAAGCAGTCACACCTCAGGGAGGAATACAGTGAAGCATGGAAAACTTCCATCTTTGCAGCTGCTATTAGCTGACATGGCAGTAAGGCATACTGCTGTGAGGACAGTGGTACATCTGCTTCCCTGTTTATGGCAATGAACCAGACTTTGTCTATATTTCCAATTCCTTGTACTGCTCATGTAGTGCAAAGGGATGCTAATATGGCCACAAATACCTCATAAGGAATCAATGCTTTAGAGTGGGGAAAAAAACCTCAGCACTCACCTAAGCATACCAGACCTGAATTCCCTTCAAGTGGCTTCTTCTCCTGTTCCTATTATGTGACGAAGGGTGAATTTTGGAAATAGTGGTGCACTGCTACAACCATCCACAAATGGTCTATTCCAAAATTACAGTTTAGCACAACTTTGTAATTACTGCTATCCACAGAAGGGAGTGAAATACCTTTAAAGTGGCTATCAAGGATATTTTGAAGGGAGCCCTTGCACGGGGAAACAATTTAACCCCAAAGCTTTGAAAAGGAATAAGAAAAAACCTTTGATCTTGATAATTTGCCATGGCCTGAGCTTACAGCTCAGGGCAGGAACATTGGCCTCTGGTATCTTCAGAGCCTGAGATGGCTGCATGCCAAGCAAGACCTCTGCAGTCCAAGCATAAGGACAGCTCTAAATAACACTGGCTACCAACAGCCCAAAGGGCAGCAGTGCAAGAACTAAGAATGAAGTCGGGCAAGCAGTAACTTTGCCACACATCCTATTTTGGTGGCAAAGAGAGGTGTTGATTTTGAGAGTGCCATCTCCAAGTTGTCTCTTGAAATAATATAATCCTCTTGTTTCCTGCTGCACCAGTTTTAAGGTCGCTTCGGTCTTCTGAGGCAGCATAAAGCTGCTGTAGCTCCATAGGGAACTCCTCTTACAGCAAAGCCTGACTGTCTGAGATGCTGTAGAAAGGAACATGCATCTCAGTAACCCTCTGAAAGTGCAATATACACAAATAATTTTTGTGCCTGCAGTTCTCTTCTGAGCTGGATGCTAAGGCAGTTTTTAATGAGGATTTGGCTCTGAGGGCATTTTTCCATGAAACGCTTACAATCTTCTTTTCCAGTGCCCACAATAATACCTATGTGCACACAAATAATAAAGTCCCGTGTACAAATATGCAGAGCCACATGCCAGTTCTTCAGCTTTCGAGCCCTTCATAGGGCTCCAGCAGAGAAGCATTAAAGAGGGGCAGGAGTGGAACTAAGATACTTTTATCCAGTGCAAGGATCACAGAAGAGCATATTGCAACACTTTTGTCAGGCTGGATCTTTACTCTGGCACTGAAGAGAGAGCTATAGACTGACAGAAAGTGTTTATTACCCAGACAGCAAGAAGGCAACAGTGAAAAGATCAAGGCCTGTTAAAGCAGGATACAGCTGTCCCCAGAGAACTTGATCCTGGCCAACAGGCTTTGGCAAAGAATGGTTCACATGCTATAGCTGTGCTTTTCTGTGGATGATTGCCTAAATCCCAGCTTAAAGTAGTTAATTGCTCTGCTCCCCCTCACATGATATCTCAGACTGACAAGTGTAGGAGAGAGAGATGGAAAAGTAACAAAAAATTAGGTTTTATCTATGTTTTGAAACTCCTGCTTTCATTATGAAAAGAAATATACAGGGGAATGGATGGACATCACCTGTTTGTTTCCTTAAGGTTCAAATAGGATTTTGGGAGATGGTGGGAGGGTAAAAAGAGCATGCTGGCATGAGGAAGAGAGAACTGCAAAGCATAGATCTTTCATCCTAAAATTAAGGTGTCTAATAAAAGAAGAGTACCAAGGGATCATGCAACATTTAAACAAATAAATGCCATTCACTGCCTTCCCAAAAACTGGCATTATTCTTGAGAAGAAATGAGTAATAGCAAATAATTAAGGCAATGCTACAAGGCTTTTATTACAAGAAAAATAGAATCATAGAATGTTTCTATGCAGGAAAATACAACATTGAGAAAAATGAATGTTTGTCTCTTGGGGGAATGCAAAGCATGAATAAAGAGAATCAAGAAATGGAAGTGTCCATGTCAACAAAATAGACCATTATAGGGATAAAGCTAACTGGAAGCATCCAAAAGTCAACTGACCGTGCAGCTCAGTCACTTATTGGTGCAAACTCTTTGTGACCAGAAAGCCCTTTGACATTGATGATTCTACTGGGCAGTGACAGTGACATCAAGTGGATACATTAGTGAATTAAACAACTGGGTTACTCTGATAAAGGAGGTACTACCTTTTAGTATGATTTATCTGGAAAGTGCTTTATACTATAAGACAGATTGAAAAGTGACCTGCCCTTTAAAAGACTTTATGTGTCTTACATGTACTGCATGTGTACACACGTCTCATGTGTACTGCATCCCTTTCCTGCCTCTTCATATGGATAGTAGCTCCCACTTTATTCATTTGAACAGGGGAATGAAGGAATTTTCCAAAAAGACTGAGAGTGAAAAAATTAGAAGCTCCATCCTTCCTGATACAAATAGCAACAGTTCATGAATGCAGAATTAGTCGAGGAAAACTCAGATGCATAAAGTATGGCTGCCCCAGGCTGTTTTAACTTCTTCACAACAATGCTGTAGTAGCTATTTAGTTACCCAGTAATGCCAAGCAATGCTGATGACTTCATTATCCACAAAGTATGCATGCATGCACCCCAAACAATTCCACTGCAAATGTACTCACATCATTAAATTTAGAGTAAGGGTCCAAAGCATTTTTAAACCACACTGGAACCCTTTAGTGACAAGACTTTTTCTTCCCTATGTGGGTAAAAATATTCAAATGCAAAATATTTGGCATAGCCTTATTCTAAGAAAAAAACCACGTCATTTTCACTCCCAAAGTGGTGGCAGGGGCTTTTTTATCTTCATCTGCCAACACTCCTCTTTCAACTATATACTCCCATGTGACCAATACTCCTGCTTCAGCGTAAGTGCCTGCCACTCACTGGGACTTTTCTTTATTAGGATATTTTATTAGAGGGCTTGTACTGTTTACTCAGCACTGCTGGAGTAATGCTTTGCAAGTGAAATCAACAATGGTCAAGAGAATAGTGGACTTTGTGGAATACTCGCACTCTCTTTTAGGAGTTAAAACCAGGCTTGTGTTTGTCTTCAGTTTTCATCACTACAAGGGAGAACTAGGCGTTTTAAACTGAGATTAGATGGTGACACTACCTTTGATGATATGGTCAAATAAAAGGTAGCCCACATGTCAGTAAAACTTCTCTTTGAACAGTCTCCATCCCCTATAGCTTATCACCCCAAAGACCATGTGTGAGGATCACTTTGAGCTAAGTGGATGCAAGTCTCGCATTAGAGGAAGGTTTCATTATGTTGCCCCCATGGGAGGTGTGGCAGTGTGGAGCAGCACTGCTGAGCATCAGCATCCTACAGGTATTTAACAAACCTCTCTAGGGATTCTTGTCGTGCTCAGGTTTGACAGCAGAGTGAAGGTGATGTCCTTTATCTCATCTAATACCTACTAGAGTCATCATTAGGACAAGTTTAATTCTTTTGCACATGCTAAAGGGGTTTAGGACTTTATTCTTAAACTGAAACTTTTCTCCTCAGTGTCTCCAAGGTACAAAGAAAGCTCCCCTTGGAAACTCACTGGAGAAGAGGTTTTCCCCACTTGCCCCATGCAATGAGGGTGGTTCCCAGCTTTGCTGCCTTTTTGGATGAGAGCACATAAAAAAAGGAGATGAAAGGATCAAAGAAGGTAGGCTCTTCCCTATTGTTTTGTTCGGGGCCATGACAGCTCTTTCCCTCAGCTTTCATCCTCAGAAACAGCATTCCCTTAGCCTGTACATCTGCTGTAAAAGAACAAATGGCTTTGCCCATCTCTATTGAGCACCTCACTGTATATCCTGTCTCGTCAGATGCCTGGGTTGCTCATCACAGAGGTGCCCAGCCTTTTCTGAAGCAAAGTGACTATGCTGAAAATCAATAGCAGAGCTAAGCATAGTAATACCCTCTCTGTGCTTCAGCTTCCAAGAGCAATCATCTTTCATTCTTCAATAAATGCCAAGAGGAAATGAAAACCATATTTTCTTAAATATAACCTTTATAGCTTATTGTGACTGTAACTTTGCTGCAGATGCATAGGTGAAAATGGGAGTTAATTTACTTAATCACTTCAGCAAAATTTTAGAAGAAGCTTATAGTACCTTACATCTTACTGTAACCAGTACATTGTAAAATGATTATTTTTGAAAGGGTATGGAGAAGAATAGCATGTCAATACTGCTGTAAGGAAACCTGAGATTACCTTCTGAGCAGTTAAGGTTTCTGAAAAACAAAAAAATTCTCTATTTCCTTTTGTAGAACCGTAAACCATTTGCTTGAACACTTTAAAGACTGCTGCTAACTTTACCCAATTCAAATCTAGATGGACCATCTTTCTTCTACTCTAATATACTCAGGCAAGGAAAATGTTGAAAAGCCAAAATACTTGTAGGATACTTTAGTATAACTGAAGAATAATTAGTATGTGGGTAAACACTAATTCTAAAAGTGTGCTAATGCAATGTAAACTTACATGAGGTCTGCATTTTGTAGTACAGACTTCATGTCAGTGTCAAAGAAAGAATAATACCTAACAATTAGAGTTTGTGATGTTGTCACTAGGAGGAAAAGATTTCATTGTAGGTCTACAGGGATTGTCTTAGGCCATTTGGATGTAAGATCATGATGGCAAAACTGTTCCATTGTATGCCTAGACCCTATGACTATTGCACTAGAATGCTGTTAGGGTGCTGGGGCAGAAAGATTTTACTACAATCATTCTGAAGCTAATATGTCCACATAGGATGATCTTAGTGCAGCTTGTTTTCCCAATATTAAAAAAACTCCAAATAAACAGATAAAAAGAACCAAAAATCCAAAAGCAATATTGAAGTCTGTTAATTTAAACAATATTGAAGGCTTAGGAAGAGCACTTCACTTAGGAAGGCACACATAAGCTCAGACTCTTCCATATTATCATAGCATCAATTGGTTTGGAAGACAATGGGATGGGATGCGATGCATACAGTTGGAATGGAGAATCCTAATTTGCAAGATATTCTAAATCTTCTGGTTTTGAAATATTTTGGCATTTGAACTTAGGTAGCTCTACTATTCCTATAGCTCCTGGAGGGAATATCATACATAGTCTCAAAATCTTTCTCAGATGTCAAATGTTAAATTGTTTCTGTTAGCTGCTTTAAAGCTCTATTGATATAAGAGTTAAAGTTGACTGGTGGGGTTACAAACCCTTTCAGAATATCTAATACAATTGTATTTACATTTTTAAAGATAAAAAATGTGAAGTTAAAGTAGGTATCATCCCTGCCTTAAAGCCTTATCTCTGCCCCGGACTTAAGAGCAGTACAGCTAATGGGAATGTGTATGCATGCTGCAGCCATGGCACGTGTTTGACATGCCATCCCCTTGGCAACCCCTTGTCTCATTTATCTTCTTGAATGCTCAGCTAACCTTCTCTATGTTATAGGCAGCTGCTCTGATTGGCATAGATGTTAATTAAACTAGGTAGTAACAGTATACACACTGAAAAGATGGCCCTTAGAGCTAAACAAGATCCTAGTCCCCGCCATCCCACTGCTGGGCTCATTTATTTGCATTGTTCAAGGAGTGAAGCAAAATAATGTTATCCATGTTCCCGAGATATGTAACAGCCTATAACATACCTGATGATGGCAGAAGCAGTAACAGGACAAGCATCAACTGATAGCAATAGGTAGGAATAAGAGGGTACAGGTTAGTGGGAGACATGGATGAAACACTGCTGATCATTAATCCTGACTTAAATTCAATCTCTGTTTTCTCTGCATGTGGTTAGCAATTTTCTTTTTCCTCATTTGAGCACTGCATCCTGTGATGTTCCATGTTGCCAAGTTGAGTATTTTTCAGGGTAAAATATGGCATGAGGATGAAGATGGAATTAAAACTACAAGAGATAGATTAATATGTACTTCAACGCTATTGTTTCTTCTTAAACTTTGCAACTGATATTCTGGAAGAGTTTAAAGTAGTTCACTCCTAGAACTCTTCCCAGTGACTTTCCCTGTTGATAAAGAAAATCACAGTTATAAAGCTGTCAAAACTGTGATAAAGTCAAATCGGGAAGTTTCCTCTGTTAATCCCATTGCCATTCTCTTGTAACATCCATTCACAGAAGGCTGCAAAGGGCAGTGCTGATACACAAAATTAGTTAGACATAGTACTATTTAAAGCCATATGCTTCAACACCAGTAAATTCCTGTCCCATGCTCTAACCTGCAGCCACTGGTCTTGCTGCACCTATTTAAATGGCTCTCTTAACTGGATCACCTTGCATCCAGCTGTGTTGCAGACACAACCTGAAACTTGAGTTTTGAAAATCACAGGAAGTCAATGAAGATTGGCTACTAAGTAACAGTGACCAAAACCAGGTTGTATCAATTTTGGATCCATCACTAAACTTCAAACATTCATGGCAAAGAGAAAAGAAAAATATATTCTTGGATGTCACCTATTGCTTTGAGGATGCCATGAGAATTCCTCCCTAAATCGGTTCATTGGACCATTTTTACTTCAGATCTGAATAAGCACAAAGATTTTTGGAACTGAGAAAATCTGTGGATTGTGCATTTCAATAAAAACTGTTTGTTGTAAGAAGGGGAATATATTTGATATAATTTTCACAAACTGTTTTAGAATCACTGGGTTCCAGATAAAGTTAAAAGTAAGATCAGAAATTGAGGCTTAAACAGATACTCCAAGTCTGAGAATGTCTGGAGCAGACGTGTCTGCAATCAAAGCTGTATACTGCTTTGTGAGAAATGAACAGAGATTCTCCATACTCATAGGTAAGAAATTACCAGCTGACAATTCTGCAGCTACCAGTCAGCCTTTCTTCTCATCAGTCCTCTCACTCAGTTCTGCAGGGCACCACAGCTCCAAAAGTGCTCCTCTCATGATGTGCAACCTGAATATTTAAGGCTGTTAAAGGTCTCAGAGGATGTTGCCAGGCTCAAGTCATTACTACTCCCCACAGCAAACATGCTGCTTAAGAACTTTATGCTCTGTTTGTCTTAATCCTGTTTGCTGGTGCAGTTAGATGTGGTGTGCTTCCCTTTTCTTTCTCCTACCAGTTGTAATTTCAAATACATTAGAATATGACCCAGTTTTATTGCAATGGTGCACTGTTTGATACACACATTGGAGGTAGGAAGCTCCTCTAAGCTCCCTGTCTTTTTGAACCCTGGGAATCATGTGGTTAGTTTCAGGCATTCTGTGCCAATCTTATGAACTGAACTTCTGTCAAAATAGAGATACACTACTGCCATCACAGTATTCAAAATATGCCACTGGAGAGCCTGCTCTTGAAGTACAAACATTATATAGGTAGAAATGAATATCAGATTCTTCTATTTTGAAACATTAATTAAAAAAGAAGTGTTCTACTCACTTGAAACACCATTTTGCCAAGACATTTCTGATCAATAACCCTGCTCCAGTTCTGTTACTGTTTAGTGTATTTCCATACACTTTCTGTAGCTGGTGAAACTGTTCAGTTTAATTTCATGGTTTCATATTATGCAAACAGAATGCAGAAGAAAAAATAAAGACACTATGTAAGAGGTGAAGCAAACACCAAAGCCCAGTCTGTACATATCAGAACTTCGTAACTAATAAATTTCAGCTCCAATGGTAAAGAGCTTAAATCACTTATCTCTATTTAGTTGCCAGAAAAATCTCAATATTCTTGTGTTAAGTATTATATACACATATATTTTATGTTATTTTCCTGAGTGGGGTTCAAAACCAGACCATCAGCTCTAAGAAATACTTGTTAATACCTCCATCATATGACAGCATTTGGTTGAAATATTTCCCTGCTATATAGTTCAGAGTACCTTCTTTTTTTCCAGGCAACAGCTAAAAATTTTACTACAGTATTAAGAAATTTTAATCATTGTTAAAAGGTTCCCTAATGACTGTAATAAAGGACAATATTTTATTGATGTCAGCCACTAGCAGTTGACTTATGTGGTAGTACTTTTGAATCTTCAGGATTGCTGTGCTCTTTTTCTACATCTTTGCTTCAATCCTTAGAGAAAAACCTCTTGATGAATGTCAGCTGTGACTTAATAGGTTTACTAATAGTGCTGAAGTAGTTAGTGCTGAAGTTAGTCAATGAAGTGCTCTCTCTCCAGTGCATGTTCAATTTTTCATGCTCATCTTCATTTACACTGGGACAGCTCTTTATGAAGCTATTCAATGGCTCTCCTAGGCTGGAAATCCAAAGTCTCATTGTTCATTCTGCAGTTATATTTCCAAATCATCAGCAGAATGTCCAAAATATGATTTGCAGATAAAGAAGACATCGCAGGCTTGAATACCCAGTCCATTTGATTGACATCTACTTTGGTAACAAATTCAAGCATCACTTTGTTGCCATCCGATGCTCTTTCCTTAGTATCTGCAGAAGTGCCTATAATAATCTACCAGGACATCCTGGAAGACTACAAGGAGAAAGGTAGAAAGTCTTTGAAAAACTGCAAAAAGATAGAATCAAATAAGCCATTTATTCCTGAATACACCTGCACCATACAGAAGTGAGATGTGGCTGTATTTACATTTCTGATTTACTTTATGACCTTGTCCAAGTCTCTCATCCTTTTTGTGCCTTTGCTTCTGTATCTGCATTGTGGAAATAATATATTTTCTGGTTTACATGTTTCTTCTGAGACTTATTTAGTATTAATAAGACACTATGCTTCACAAAATAGTCAAATTATTATAACAATTATGGCAATCCAGAATGACCATTGAAGATGACATATTCAGAACTAGTTCTTATATCAGTGGGTGGCATGGTTTAGTGTGAGGTGTCCCTGCTTATGGCAGGGGGGTTGGAACTTGATGATCTTAAGGTCCTTTCCAACCCTAACTATTCTATGATTCTATGATTCTTATTTCTGCCCCCCACAATCCCGGCCATATATCTGGTAGAAAAAGATCTTGAAGAGTTGTATTATCAGTGAAAGGCAGAGCTATCAAAACCCCAGGGCTTCTCTGGCCTCTAAATGCTATTGCAAGAACATAAAGGTGAAACAGATGCACGGCTGTAGCAACCCTCATTAACTGCACAAGAGGGAATTAACAGGGAGAACGTCTAATGCATTCACTGGTTTCCTTGGCTGGGCTGGTTTTTGCACAGCAGAGCACATCCCACTTAAAATCACACTGCCCTCTCATGATACTCCTTGCAGAATGCTGGCAACCCATTAGTTTTGATTACTTCAATGCTTCCCCTGGTTGAAACCACATTTGGAGCCATGCCTTGCACATGGAAGGCAAAAGATGGAAAGGATGGTAGGCATGAAGGTTTCCTGCACTGACTTTCAGCGGTTTCTTGCAGTTTATCAGTGGACCTCCCAAGTCCTTGCAGAGATTAGGAGACTGCAAATTGACAGGAGCAAATAATTAATCACACGTCAGCTGCTGGACTCAGTCTGGGGAAGCAAAGAGGACAACAACCCACGAGGTCAGAATCTTGCCTTAATGAGCCTTTCTGGCCTCAAATCCTGTGGCTATTCAATTAGGCATAAGACCTCATTGTGTGCCAATAGGCCTTTTGTCGCAGCCTCCTGTGCCATAGCTTGGCATTGCCAAGCCACAGACCTTGCCCTGGAAGTCCTTCGTTAAATGCCGGGCAGTTGGGCTGCTCTGGATCTCAGCCCTGAAATGAGGGCAAGCAAGTGACAGCCCAGCACAACTGCAGCCACTCTTCACTTTCGTCTTGCCTTTGAGGGCATTTTGTTTTGTCATCTTAAATTACAATAAAATTGCAGGCAGATGGGTAAACCCAAAGGCCCATGTTGTTCTTTGCTGGCTTCTGCCATTCACATAGTTTTCTCTCATTTAATCTCATATACACATTGTAAAGATGCTTAAGCACTGTATAACAGTCAACTGAAGAGGGGGAATTTTTCATTTAAATAAACCCAACTATTTTCTTTTATATCTATTTGTTTTTTAACTCGCCTCACAAACCTCCTTCCTTTTTAAGTGATTAATTTTCCATGCAAAGATGCTAACACCAGGACAGTGCGAAAAACAAGTATCAGAAAAGAGCAAGCAAAAGGGAATGTGTCACATACTGACTACAGGGAAACAGTGCAAAACATCTAATCACAGCAGTGCCAGGAAACTTGAACCTGTCCAAAAGGATCCAGTGCTCTCGATGTTTAATTGCTGTTGATGGCTGCTGGTCAGTCATGCATGACAATGTGTGTGTCACGCTGTTTCCTGCCTATGTTCATTCCTGTCAGCCTTCACTCCAGGTGATGAGTTCTGCTTCTCTGACCAGGGGATAGAAAGAGAGGAAAAAACACATAAGAAACGAGCCCTCACAGACACAAAGCAACATGTACCCAAATAACCCAAGCCACAGGAACAGAGCACCACAAATGGACAGGAAAGCTCCAGCTTTTATCACCACCTCTCTACCCTTCCTTACTTACACTTTAAAAAAAAAGAGAAAATGTAGCATCTGCGACCGACAGTATTCCAACTGGCAAGACTCAAGTCTCCTGTTTGCTTGATTATATGTTTGAACACATGCTCGGGGCTGCATGGAGCAATTTGAATTACAATCGGGTAGCAATGAACATTATCGTTTTGGGTGAACTGGAGCTTTAAAAACCTCTTCCTTGAGCTAATAAGAAAGAGATAGTGGGAAATGTAGGAGACATGACTTAAAAGGTTTAGAAATTATATAACAGCTTTCCAGCTTTTCATAAAGTGACTGTTTAATGGTTTATGTATCTGGGCCCAGATTCAGCAAAGCACTTAAACATGCATTTCACTTTAAGTATGCGAATGATCTCATCCTTATTCAGCAAAATACTTAAAGAAATGCTTAATTTTAAGCCTATGCTTAGCTGCTTTGTTGTTTGGGGCCTCATCACACTTTTCAGCATTCTGGTGTACGTCTGTAATATAATTAGAAGGAGTGCTCTTCTTTTACCTCCCCCATTACTGCTATCTTTTCAAACCAAAGATCATAACTCCACCATTATTTAACTTCATTCTGCTTCAGGCAAAACTGGTGCCTGAGAGTCAATACATCGCTGAAGCATCCAGGATGTATCTGCTCATTCTCATTCCACTTCAGATCCATCTGTGGCCTAAGTAAAGGGGAGTCTTGCCACTGTTTTCAGCAGGACCCAGCTCGGGTGCTCAGTCAGTACAGTGCTCTGAATCTGTTGCAGCAATACATAAACCAAGTTGTGTAAGAATGGAACAGCCAGTGCAGGGGAGAGATTTTTCTGCAACAAAAGCACAGTAACAAGGCTTTAGATGCTTCAAAACTGGTCTGAGTTTAGCTGCAGTCAGGATGCTTTGAGGAAAGAACTACAACATCATTTCTGGACCACCATATTTTAAGCAAATAGCATATGATGTTAGTTCAGTCTGATGATGTAATTATTTATGGTAATTTTGTTATTCTGTCTGTGCACTGCATTCATTCATCTAAGTTAGAAGTGAAGGTAGAATGCAAAGCAGAAAAAGAGGTTGTTCCACATAATGTTTCTGGCTCATTTGAAGATGTTCCTGTTGCAATTCCCACCTTTTCCCTTCTCTATATCCATACACACCAGTGAGAATCACAAAGGCAGTTCAGTTTCATTGATGATAAAGATTATGAAAAGAATACTGTTTAAGCAGTAATATGTAGGTACATATTGAGATATGTTGTCTGGGAGGGTCACTTTATCTTTCCTAAATTGGCTTCTGTTAGCTTTAATGTTTGGAGCAACATGACATCTTAACAACACTGCAAAGAGTCTATGGGTTTTAAAATTATTATTGCTACTACTGTTGAAGAGATGATATAGATTAAAAGAGTAACAGGTGCACGAGGAAGAATAACTCTATTCAATTTATGTTATTTAACATGTGCTCTTATTTTTTTTTTTTTTTTTGCCACAGATTAGAAAGTAATAGCAAAATAACTCTATAAAGAAGTCCTGAGGTACAGTCAAGTGTCACATTATCTGTGCTCAGAAGTCAAAGGAAAAAACCGCTATTTAATACCTTGCTCATTTTAGGCATACGCTGTTATAAAAAAGAAGTCACCAAAGCTCATGAGAACTGCAATATAACTAAGACAAATGTGCTCACAAGGGCTGACAAGCTCATTGCTAGCATGGAAACATATCATGGAAGTTTAGTCCATGAAGTTCAGGTTTTGAATGCATTATGGATTCTGAAGAACAGCTCAGACCAAAATGCTATAAAAGCTGGCACTGAAGAACTTTGTCACACATACATCCCTTTCTTTCTCTTCCACCAGGATATTGATGATTTAAAGCATTATAACAACATTGTTCCTAGTTATGGTGATTTTTAGAAAGCTTTGAAAAGAAGAATTTGGCCCTGAATAAGATAGCCAAAAAAGCTCATGCAAAATTAGTAAGCAGCCTTTCTTTTATTTTAAATACAAACAAAGCCCAAATGCTGGAATAAATACATTTGGTACACAGACAGAATTGTCATAAACCAGCCATGTGTATCCATATCCTTTGTAACCATTAGCCATACACTGTATTAAATATAATGTTTCCTAAGATCACCCATAGCCTCAGTATTAGTCTGAATTCTGTGATTCTATTGTCAAGTTTAAATTACAGATCTGCTCACAAACTCATTAGAAAAGGCACCGCTCTATTCTGTGCTTTGACCTTCTTGATTTCTTATTTTTTACCTCCAAAAATGCTGCTTGCTCTTTCTTGCAAAAGACTGATCTCTATGATGTGGCAATGCGCCAGGTTTATTTTTGGGAAGTTTGGGGAAAAAAACAAGGAAATATGTTCATCTAATCTATTATTCTAACATAAAGTGGATGTTTGATGTTATATATTTATAACAACTACATTCCACATTTATTTATTTATATATTTTTTATGTGAAGGATGAAAGCTTAATTCTCTTAATACCAGGGGGCAAGTATAATCTGTCCAGAGGAAAGCACAGTACGGCCAGATGAAATGATAGCTCTCCCACACTGCTCTGTCATTGCAACTAAGACCTGACATGAAAGCCTTAAGGGTGTGGTAAAAAGGTCTGCCCTCCAGTGTGCTGAACAGAAACTTCAGCATCCTTGCTTATCCATTTTTGGTATAAAAACTGACAGATGTGTCAAAGGTGTGGGAGTTTTGTGAATAAGTAATAAGTCCTGACAAGCTGGACCTTATCATTCCCTTCAGCCTAAGGTGAGGATGAAGCCTGGGGTAATATTGGAGGCAACTGAAAAGCCCTGGATGGGACTTGTGGGATGGCTTGCCTCATTCATCTGTGCTCTTGCTGGTACAAAATGGATCTGATGACAAATTTGATCAAGTTCATGTCTGGTGTAATTTCAGAGAGGTCAGTGGTGTTACACCAGGGAAAGCATCAGTCCCTGGTGTTTATTTAGGGAAGACGACAGAGGCTTTGGAATAAGAGCAGTGCACTGAGCCATAAGCTTCCTTACCCTCAGCAGAGCGCTACAGATGCTTCACAAGAAGGACAGTGTTCATCAGAATAATGTGCAATTACTTTGTCAAAACCCATGCTTCAGCACGACACGCAGAGGCAGGAAGGTGCAATCAGTGCACTCAGCCACTTTGACCCTTAGATGCCTTGCCTAACACTGCCAGATCCACCAGAAATCTCTTTCAGAAAAAAACCTAAAAAGCAAGATTCTTGTCTTTGCAAAGGGATATCTGGGTCATTTAACAGGAGATTTACATTCAAGTGGAAGAAAAGAAGATTGTAATATATTTATATGTGAAGCAAAGGGTTCGCCTTTCTGCAGGGATACCAAAGCTTATATCTGAAATACATACTTGCAAAGATCACCAGCGCAATGGGAAACATGCATGAGATATTTTGTAAAGCAGAAATTCCACATGGAAGGGAGCATAGCTGAATGAGAACACAGAAATAGTTTTACATTTTTACCAATAAATACTCATGCCATCAGTAGATGATTTTCATAAGAAGCTTTCATCAGAAGGAAATAAACCAATATGGAAATGGCAACAGCTGAGATACTTAAGAACATGATTAGCTCTCAAACTTGAAAAAAATAAAACCCAATCCTGTTTGGGAAATGATAATGCTACTTAATAGATTCACTTACCTATATATTTTTCCTACTCAGATATGCAATCAGCCAGGGAAATCTAAAATAACATTCCAGATAATGGGAAAAAGATAAAAAGATCAGGTTAAAATACTGTTATACATGCAGCCTATGTAGGCCAAATAGACAAAGGAGGATAGAAAAGGGTATGGTGTAAGCAACGGTGTTGACGCTGCAGGTGATAGAAGGAAGACACACCTCAGGGACAGAGGAAAACTGGGATGTGTGGAAAGCAAATATTGCAGAAGAGTGAGGGGTGTCTGCAGGAATGGCATGGCAATGAAAGACATCAGTGGAAAAAGTCAGGTGAAGGTCAGAGGCATGAGCCAGGCATCATAGGGAAAAACACAGAGCTTATTTTCCTGAATGTAGGAAAGCTGGAAATGGGGCCTGGCAAGGGTGTGGAGATGCAGACTAGATGCGATGGGGCACAGAGATCTGACATACCCCTCGATTTGGCCAGACAAGTGCTGGCACACAGGTTTGGGCTGGGGGTCACAGTCTTTTCCACATTTTCCAGACTTGTTCTAACTACTGCCCCCCTCTTTACTTATTAAAATGCTTCAGTGCTGTCTTCCCTCAGTTTTCTTTCTCCTCCTAAGGCCTGAAATGCAATGCCTGCTATGAACACTGTCTTCTTTTGACATTTTCACTCCCTGATAATGCTGCGAGCTAGCCTTGAATTTTAAAGAGTGGCAATGCGTGCACACACTCAAGCACTCCGAGGCTGTCATTCTCATCAAACATCTGGAAGTCTGTTTGCCAGAGTGCTGCCACCAAATGCTACTGCTCATCCAGGCAGAATTGTGCTTCCCCTACAGGGTAAGCAGAGGAGCTCAAGAGCAGATTTACAGCTGTTGATGTGGCAGCACTGAAGTCTCACGCTGCAGCTCAGAGATCCTTATTTACGGCTTTAGCCCTCAGAGGAGTTTGGGTAGAGTTTTGTGGACATCCAAAACCTTCTTGCAGCCTGAAGAGTCCTTCCTGTTCCTTTCATTTCTAACTTCTTTACTATGCAGCCCCTCATAACTTAGGCCAAACACAGATGGCTGTAATTCCCTCATTAGACTCTGAAGACAGCATCAGCCTTGGTGCTGAGGCCTTGCTATGTGAAGCACCACAAGATTTCATCTTTTCAGGCCAGGGGAAGAAGAGATGGAGGATCAGACTTCAAAGCACTTAAGTACCTAAATGGCATCCTCTCTCTTTAGAATCCCCTAGCCTGAAGTAAATTCTGTCTACTTCAGGCAGAACACACAAAACTGGTAATAAAGACTGTCTTATCTTAGCTCAGACCATAAGAATAAGTCTTGTTCCCCTGTACTTCCCTCACCAAAAAAAAAAAAATCACCAGGGAAATGGTTGAGTAGTGAGTAGGAGGCATTAAGGCTGTGACATAAAAGAATGAGGAAAGATATGAGTAGAGAAGAGAGAGAAATGGACTTTATTCAGTCCAAAAAGATTAGCTTCTGGATAGGAAATGGAAAAGCAGAGAAAGAGCAATGGGAAATTAACTGCACCAAGGCAAGGTAACAGCAAGCCACCTGCAGAGGCAGAGAAGAACAGTAAATGAAAAGGAAAAGCTGCTCCTGAACTTCCCACATCATCAGACTCAACATCCAGGAATCCCAATGCAAACTCCAGACACGGCTGCTACCTTCTTAGCCAAAATTGTTGAACTGAAAATGTACATCCTGACTAAGACATGCGCATGCAAGTGTGCAGATCAGAAATACCTGATTTCCAAAGGATTTTCCCCAAAAGGAGTAGAGCTTGCACACCAGGACACAGGGAGGCATTTGATAGCACAGCATGGAAGAGGGAACTGACTATTCCGTCCCTATTAGGACAGCTGGAAGTTACAGTAAATAGGCTATTGAGAACAATGGGTTGGAGCCAATGAAAAGGAAACTTCCAAACATTTCAATTTAAAGGTCTCTCAGCTATAGAGAATTATTGCCGTGGGGCTTTGTTTCAGGTCAGAGCACTGGAGAAAGTGTGTTTAGAAAGTATGACAGTCCATTTAACAAGCATCCCTCAGCCATAGGCACAGATTCCTTCATCAAATGATTGGTTGTGTGTGCGTGTTAACTCCATCCAACTTGTAGGAAAAAAAACTACTAAAAGGTGAAGACTTTTTAGTGATGTTTGAATGGAAAAACTATACAGGCATCTTCTCATAGGAAAAAATGTTGGGAACAAGGAGGAGTGTTTAGTAACTGCTATGCAGTTACTACATGGCAGCAGTTACTGCCATATTTCACAGCAGCTTTTCTGACACTATTGAGAAGTACAGTCTTGATGATGGAACAAAATGAAACACAGTACATTAACAGTATTACCTTAACTGCTGAACAGCTAGAATACAATGAAGAATTTAGATATTTTTTCCCCCTAAAAATATTTATAAACTGCTTTAGTACTCCTGTTACACTTTTCAAGAAAAACCACGAACAGAACCAGCCACCCAAATAATCCTAAACAAGTTGAAAAAGCACAGAATACATCAATACATTGTTTGAATTTGAACAGTCCCACGTTCTGCCTCAGGAACCAACATATAAAGAAAAGAAGGCTAAAGCTGTAATTTTTGTAGGGCCAAAGAAAAAATGCAGCCCTGAAAACTGTTCACTAAGGTTCACTTGAATAGAGGCATCATTTCAAGGAAAGCTGGATAAGTCACTGCAAAAGCAGAGAACCACTGGCTTAGAGAAAGGGTCCCATTGTATTTGTGATGTACTTAATCTATCTGAAAGGGTCCAAACTAAAACTCAAGAAAAAGAGGCAAAGGGCAATGTTGTTACATTTTGCTTTTCCAACTTTATCTATCACTGTTTATTTGCACCCTTACAAAGAGGAGGAGTAAGGTCTAAGAACAGTGAACTAGGAGTTCATTGGCAGATTTAGCACTTGTTCAGTTTACATCTGTTGTACTGCATCATCCTACATTTTATGCCTTGCTTTCTAATCTTTTGTGTCCCTACCCATAGCAGGGGGTTGGAATTGGATGTTCTTAAGGTCCTTTCCAACCCAAACCATTGTATGGTTCTATGATACTAATATCACATACATCCTGTCACGTATGTCCTGCCTCAGGTTTCATACGTGTGTCATTGTACCTGGAGATTCAAGGTAGAGGCCTAGGTGTCAAAGCACCTTCTCCTTTTAAGCTCAAGAATAAATCACTTTGGATACTTGATTACCCAAGAGCAGGGAAACTTATATGGGAATTAGTTGTCGTAAGCAGATGATCGGCTTATTCTACAAGTCTCATAATTTTATCTTGCTTGGAAAGAATAGGATTCAGGGGGAGCCTAATCATTTCTGGTTTATAATTGTGAGAGTAGGCTATCTCAGCTGACAGGAGCACTGTTCATAAAGAGGTTTGAAGACTACCTGCAGCAGCTTAGGCTTTTGAACACAGAATAGCAGCAGTTTTGAGATACTAAAGAATTAACAGTTTATTTCCCAGTCTTCTTCACATATATCAAATGTGTCCTATTGTAATGTGTGACTGTAGCATGTATGAAGTATAACGCTACTAGGAAAATAGGTAATGAAGACTTATCAGCACACTGGTTTGGAGGTACAGCAGCCAGGGGTGATGAAGAAAGTTTGGTTAAGCATAATAGATCAAATCTGCAAATATAGGAAAGAGTCAACAGAAGCTTTGAGCAAGAAAAATCTCATTTATGTTTCTAAATAAGTCTTTGCAGAGTGAATAAAATAGGGTGGTGAATGGCTCCATTCCCAAAGTGAAACAGATATGCACTAACCCACCTTTTAGACATTCCTTAGAGGAAGAGGTCTTGTGGGTACAAGGGCATGAATAGTGGAATAGAAAGATCTTTATTTGCATCTTTCAGCAGTTTTATTGCAAACTATTCAGTTGTTTCTCTGTTACCTGGAGATCATAAAAAATCTCATTCACTCCTTATGAAAAGAATTTCACACAGCCTACAGACAGTGGTGATTTGGGTCTATTGTATCCTGCATGGTCAGCTATCTGTTACCTTCTGTTTCGGGATCCTCCCATGTAATCACAAAACGATTCATGTGCCAAAACCTCATCTGCATCAGGAGCAGGGTGCAGATTCACCACTTGCAGGCTAGAATCCTCTGCTCCTCTTCTCTTTTATGATTTTTTTTCTCCCTAGAATGACATTTTATGAGGTCTCCACCATTAGTAATCTCTGCTTTCTTCCCAGCTTAACCATCCTCATTATTTTCACGTGTTTATGTGCTAAGGTGGTGACAGCTGATCCAGTTTTTATTATATTTGCTTTTCTTTTGTTGCACACGCTTCATCTACTTTGAAAGAAGACATCAAATTAAAAAATAATCTAAGTAGTAGCATAAAGGAGGAAAAGATTGAATGCAACAAGATTTTACTTTTAATCAGTTTTGTTCTAATTTCAGCTTGCACAACAGTTTTATTTTTTGGTACATAAGTGTCCTTCATACTGATTTAATGAAAACAGTCATTTTGCTGAGGGTGTGAGTATATATCATCCAGTCAGGATCTGAATATGCCCAGCTGAGGGTTTCTTTGAGCTCAATATGCCCTCTGGTTTGTTTCCTACAGTTTTAAAAATTACAGCAACTCAATCTGTTGCTTTTTCCAATTCAAACATTATTCTTCCTTTTTATTTTTTTTCATAGCCAAATCATTTGTTTTGAAGTTACTTCTCTTAAGGCATTTCTCTGAAGGTATTTATTTTTCTCCCCTTTCAGCCTATACCTATACCTATTCACCCAACATATTGTACAACCTGGTTTGCTTTGAACCTCCCCTTTTGTCAGCCACAATACTGTGGAAGGCACTGATTTGTAGGCTTGGAACAGTAGAGACAATACATGTCTGGGTCACTGGTAATTAAGGAATGTCAGTGGTCAAGAAGGAGAAAATTCAGCTCAAGCCAAACTGAAACACTTAGATATTTTACTGCTGCACCCTTTTAGGCCTCTCTCAACTTATAAATATTAATTTAAAGAATACCAACAAGGACAGTAAACGGATTTAGGCATAAAACTTCCTGTCAGCAGTGATTTGTGCCCAGTAAAAGGAGAGCTGTGTAGAAAATGCCTGCTTCACTATGTTTATGATAGACAGTGAAAGACCACCATCAAAATAAAAAGTAGTAGTCTTTTGTATTGTGATCTTCTATCCTAATGAGCATCATACTGGTACTGTGTTGTTCTCTTTCATAAGCATGATTAACTCACTAAGGGAAAGGTCTGGGGAGGACCAACATTGGCAGTGGGCTCTGCACAGTCATCATCATGGGCAGGGAACTTTCATATCAGTGACACTTTGTAGTGGACTCTGTGATGGAAGAAGAAGACAAAAGGCCATCCCTTTCCCTCCTAATGCCCTGTGAGAGTGCCTTTAAACTGTGCCTACATTAATAAGCTTCTCCTGGTCTCCTTTTGGTAACAGTGCCAGATACATTCGCTCCAAACTATAATCTATTTCATTCTTTGATAGACAGTAGAATAAATTTTGTTTCTTCTTTTCTCTAAATGACTGGTAAGTGATGCTTACTAAACATAACATTTTAAATTAATTCAACTTTAAACTTTATAAATACTTAAATAATCAAGCCCATATATAGACATTCATGCTTTCTACAAGTTTAGTCATGGTCTCTGTAATAGACACTTGACTCATGCTCTGTCTCTGTATCTAGATCCACAAGCAAACATGCACCCTATATCTGACAGCTATATATAGTGTTTGACCAATTTATTTAACCCCACACTCCATTTACTGCTAGACCCACACTGTATGTTGTTACATGGTACCATATCCTTTTAGTTTGCCTTGTTCATCTCAGACTGCAGCTTTAACATTTTAAGAAGATCAATTTAAAGATATCAACTTCTCTGTGAATGTCTAAATTTCTAATGGTCTCAGTAAGCCATGGTGGTTATTCAGACCTTGGGCAGAAGTTGTGCACAAAATGTCTGTCCCTGTTTGGATAAAAGATCTTTCTATGAAGGGCCTTCCTCCTACAAAAGCTGGTATCTACTACTCTTTGGTTCATTATCAAGGCTGGACCCATGGAAGATCACAGGGGAGAAAGTACTGCTTGTGAAAACCTTTCAAGTGAAGGGTTGGAGGAGGAGGGAAAGGGAACATATATGTGGGGAAATACCCTTATGAAAAAATGCTGAAAGACAGACCTACGCTTTGTTGGTGGAATTAACATGAAGCAGAGGCCCTTAGAGAGGATCGTTCTGAAAAGAAATGAAAAATACATAAAACTTTGTTTAATTTATGGAATTTATAGGCTGCTGACCAGTAAGTATAAAGTTATGTTCCCCTGGTCCTCACTATCACTCATGTATTACTTGTCAGTAGATGTGGTGCACTCAGAACATAACAGCTATGGTAATATTTCTGTTCCCACTGCAGCTTTACTACACCCATGAAACTCTGTAATCTTTAAATTCCCTCACTGTTAACATCTGCTGAAACATTATTGGTCCCAGCATAGCCAAGCTGCTCTGAAATGACATTTAGCAGAGCAGTTAATGTTAACAGTATAATTCTAGAAGCAACCATGTTTTAAAAAGCCTTTATAAGTGGTGCGGTGGCTTGTGCTTCCCTTTGCTTTTACTCTTTCCCTGCTTCTCTGCTTTATTGTCATCATCTCACGTGCAGGCCAGAATTCATGTTTGAGCAGCACTTTATCTTCTGTTTTGAACAAAACTTTGTGATTTTTCCTTCTGAAAACATTTTTTTGTCCTAATTACAACATCAAATTTTAAAAGTTCAAGGTGTTGAAGTTGGGAACTGGTAAAGCTTTAAGAAAATTAATATCTTCTATCATCCATGTAGGATGTTTTTCATGATGTAACATATAAGCAAGATAAATTGGTTGCCATTATTAATGACAATACCTCAGTATATTCATTTGCAGCTCATGAGTTCAGAGCTTTGCTTTAATAAGGAGATGTTGGGAATTTAACTTAATCCCTGAATGTTGTAAACATGTAAATATTACTCCAAAAATTAAAATGCAAACACAGGATGGTATCTGCAATTGTGTTATGGATTTTTTAGTGCTTTATAATGTCATACACTTTAAAATATGTATGTATGGCTACATAATGCCATAACAAAGCTTTACTCATAGATACTCAGCAAAACAACCACATTTCTTAGAAAAAACACCCCTACATGTGTTTTTCTAAGAAAATTAAGCTGAAAAGTTCCTCTGTTATTCCAGTGAATGAAAAAGACCCAACCATTTGGCAGTTACCCCTTTAGCTAGCAGCACTCTCTTGAAAAGCAGCCTTGAAACACACACATTCTAGTACTGAAAGATTACTATTGTTTTGTTGCTATTAGTTTCTGTAAGTTGTGTATTTAAACTATTACCCTAAACTGAAAAACTATGTTAATTAAAAAAAATTATCAAGAATTTCTCTTCATAAAATAATGAAAGATGTGGGTTGTAATTTTGAGGAATAATTCTTGTATTACCTCACTTTGCACAAGGATAGATAGACTGCTAAATCTGTTACGTTTAACTGGTTTCTGATTCATGAACAGCAGTAAATGACATCTGTGCCAGGCTGCCAGATGGTAGTCAGCATTTGTGCATCGATACTCTGATTTTCTCTTCTCACATCCCATCTAGCCTCCGTTAGTATTTGCTGCTTAAGTGGTGGTGTCCATCCTGAGATAGTTTAATGTGGGTTAAAGCTATGCCAGTGAAAGAATTTCCCAGGAACACCTTGCAGGTTTTTAATGTTATTCCAGGAAGAACAGTGCTATATTAAAGACAATTTATTAAAAATTCTCCAGTCTGGTTTTATACTTCTATCTCTGCTAGAGACACATTTTTTAAAAGCAATCATTTTTGTTACTGTCTTCTTGTTCAAAATGTAATAGAATGTCTTTTCAGCAAAAGAAAAAACTATGATTGCTTCATAACTACTAAAGCAGGCATAGAACCATAGAAAGGTTTAGGTTAGGACCTTAAAGTTTGGACCTTAAAGTGCATCCAGTTCTAACCCCCTGCCACAGGCAGGGACACCTCACACTAGAGCAGGTTACCTCAACCTGGCCTTGAACACTGCTAGGGATGGAGCAGCAACAGCTTCTCTGAGCACCTTCTGTCAGTGCCTCACCACTCTTACAGGGAAAAACTTCCTACTGTCTAATCTAAATCTTTCCTTTTACAGTTTTAAGCCATTACCCTTTGTCCTGTCACTACTTGCTTTCCTATTTCAGCATGAAGCTATTTGAGGAAATGTGAAATAATTTCTTTTGAAACTTTCATTATAGAGGCTGACACAAAACCGGGTAGAAAAAGCCATTTCAATGCAACTATTTGGAAATTTCCTCTTCCCTCATCTGGAAACCTGTAAAAGCCATGGAATTCTTGAAAAAGGACCAGTGCTGGCTAATTAACTTCTAACATTCTTGTTTTAATTAAAACAGAACCTGGGACCAGGCCATTTTGGCTGGAAAGTTGCTTTTGGAAAACTAAAATTCAGTGGAAAATCATTTGTGTTTAGTTCATTCCAGCTCTGGGTAGAAATCAGGATTCTGCTGTTGCTGAATTGCACTCACATAACAGAGCATGATATAAAAAAATACCATATTTTAGATCTTATTACTTTTGTCACAAATGCACTATTGGAATACTTGCCTCAGAATCAACACTGAGGTATAACTAGTCTGGAACCTTTTTTGAGTAATCTATATGGCTCGTGGGTCAAATACCAGCTGAACTGGTTGCACAGTATCAATAAGGGTTGTGACATCTTCTGTATTGTACTGTATAATAGTTCTCTCTTTCCTGATGTGTTTAAAAAGCCCTACAGAAGTAACTTTGAACCAGCTCTAGAGATAATTGGCCCTTGCTGAGGTAAATCATACTTGTGTAATTTCCAACCCTAACTATTCTATGACTCTATGATTCTGTAATACTAAACCAGATACTTAGCGTACACAGCACTTTTGTGCTTTGTTCTTGTTTTCACAGTGCTATACAAACATTTGTTGGTTCCATTACTGAAGGATTATAATAATTATGACCTTATTTTTAAATTATTATGACCTTATTTTTATATAATTATGACCTTTATAATAATTATTTAATGATCAATATATGTAAAATATTCTTTTATTTATTTTACGTATAAACTTGAATATTTTAAGAGCTAGTACTCACATGAGCTGCTTTTCAAAAGGGAACAGCAGTCTTCTTAAGTTCTGAAAGTCTTTCCCCACCAGACAGACCACTTCAGATGTGTCATCTCTCCTGTCGTATTGCTCCATCACGGCATGGCCTGAATGAGGGACAGACAGCTGCCCAGCTCATTATTATGATTGTCCATACTGCGTAGTGCCAGAGCTAAATCTAACTAGTTTATATATTGGAAGCAGCATAACAGTGCTAGTAAACTATGGTAAAACTATGTTGTATCTACATTTCAGACTGTAAGGACTGAATTAATGTTGTATAAACTATAAATCACAGATGGATCTTGGAGTCCTGAATCTAAATAGTAATGGCCCTCTTTTAAGTAATGCATAAGACTAAAATAATAATAATAGAATATAAAATTATACAATAAATATACAATCCAATGTATAATAAATACAAGCAGGAATGGAGCTGTACATCTGTATGGTTGCCCCAAGCTTGACTGTCTCATCCTCTTCCCATACAGACTGTCCTTTTCGCTATCCTTCTCTGCTTCTGATTCCTTCTCTCAGTCCCACTGTCCTCACATAATCAGGTCCAGCACTATGTCCTCTTCCTTCCCACCCCTGAAGAGCCTTGAAGCAAATGTCTCATAAATTCAGAAATAGCTCTTTGCTTACTGATTAGATCTACTGGATTTCCTACTCCACGGTCTTTCTGGATAACAGGTTTGGAGCAGATGACTTTTTTACCTAAAATATAGAGGAAGATGAGGTGTTTAATGTTGAATTAGATTAAATTCTGGCAGCCACAAACTTAGAAGTTATACACTGCAATGCCTAACTAGCACTGTCTCTAGTTCCTGGTCCAAACCATATATTTTCCTCTAATTGGATTAAATTACTTTTAATTATTTGGAGATTATATGTATATATAATTTCAACCTCAATGAAAATATGTTAATATGTGACATGGTGCATTTCAGAATACCTGTAATTTTGAGGGACTTCTTACAACTGGAAAATATAATTACAAGGAAGGCTACAAGCACATTCTGAAAGGCAACAGTCAACAACACTGCCGTATCTACTGGAGAGCACTACAAAACTGCACTGACACTATCAGCCTTGATAAGACCTAAATCATTATCACTGAGATTTGAATTTACAGGCTATGTTCACATGTAGGCATCTTGGTAAGTTTCCTTTCTTTGTATTTGCAGACATAGGAACTCAGTACTGCCTCCAGTCAAATCCCTCTACCCCCAAAATACCCCAAACCAAGCGCTTCCTCATAACTTCTCTTCCTCCTTTCAAAACAGCTTCTTAAACCTCCCCACAGTTGAAATTAGTGTAGGGAAGGAAGAATAGAAAAAAACCTCTCTAATCCAACCAGTTGCATTTGCTCTAATTACCCTACTATTCCCATCAGTCAGATCTTCCCACTCTGTGGCTGATAAGCACTATAGCTCTCATACAAACATGGCAGGAATAGAAGAGTCCCAGATCGACACCATGTCCCAACAACAATTCAGCCATGTATCCTTCTGAACCTTCTGCCCTTGTGCTGATGCAAGGATGTAAGGCTGTGGTGATGCTGCAGTTAAACCTGGTGCTATGCCGATGCTCCTCCTGCAGCTGGAGCAGCGCTGGTATTTACAAATTACAGCTCTCTGTACTTATACACTTCAGAGGAGGAGTAATATGTAATAACAGTGTAATGCCATTATTATGATAATGATGATTAACACACAGCCCTAAGCAACGCTAGTCGAAATGTTGAGCTCCACTGCAACTTTTGCTGTCAGAAAACTGATTCACAAAGAGGCGTAGGATTTCCTTACACAGTTTTTAGAATGAAACATGGAAAAGCAATGCTTTGACACCCAATTAAAGTCTTTTTGAACACCGTGTTGCAATACAACAAAATGAAAGCCGGCTTCAGCTACATGTAATGGCACACATTAATAAATCGATAAATAATTAAAGGTAAAATTGAAATGCAGGTTTTAAATTAACCTGAGACAGCATTTTATTTAGGGATGGATGATACATTTCTTGGAGGGTGCCTTGTGTCCTTTTAAAGCACTGTCATTAAAGAAATCTCTAGGCAGGCTCAAGTATTTCCAAGCTCTTTATGCTGCTCCTGACTTTTACACAGAAGGGTGACATGGGAGGTTAAGGTTTGTTCCACAACTTGCAGTATGCATTCACATAGGATTTAGTATCAAATCATGGGTGATGGTTTGCTGTACTAGCAAAATAAAAATAGCATTTTCTGTATTATTGGTATGCAACAGTAGTAAAATAACAGTACCGAATGATAACATGATTTTAAAGAGTCAATTAAATTGAGATTTAGCTGTGAAACTGATGTGCTCAGTGACAAGATTTTACTGAGGGCATGGACCACCTGTGACAGACCCAGTTTTTCCTTCCCTAGTTTTAGCTTCTTACTGAAGAATTTATTTGGCAAACTGCTTGGATTTCTAACTTTGCTTCTTCAACAGAAGTCCAAAGCTGCTTAAAAGTCTTACCTAGAAACCTAGAAATGTCTACTGAAATTAGCAACTAAGCTAAGTAGTCTGGGGTGGTGATTTACCTTTATGGCACTTGAAGATTCATTTACCCTTCCTGAGTGGTGGAAAGGTAGGTCAGCAAAAATGAGAATCAGGCTTTAGGCCAATGTTATTTATAAAACAATGTAAATGCAAAAAAAGAATATATAAAAATGGTATTTATGTTCATATCCGGCTGTCATTGTCTTCTTATGTCACAAAAGCTGTTTCTTTTCTGAGTAGATTTCACAGTACAGTAAATACTGCATTTTTTAAAAGAATTGCTTTCCAGAAAAGTTGAATTAAAACTTGTAGTAGCATCAAGACACTCCTGGGTATGTTTTAGTGGTCTATTATTACATGCCTCTGGTGGCTGAATGCATGAGGCAGCACATCTATAGGATGTATTAATGAACCTCTGAAACATGCCCTGTCCTGTGTTAACATTGTATTACAACAATACACTACCTGGGAAGCCTCAGAAGTAGCTTCCAAAACAACCAAAAGAATGCTTTTAATCTTTGGAAAATATTATGATTGTCTGTGTCTGTTGCATTGTTCAGATATTCAACAAATACCAAAAAAGTATTAAAACAAGTGAACTCTGTAACACCCATAGAAAATGATCTGGTTTTAAATATTATAATGCACCCTGAACCACATCAGGCCTCACATATACACACAGAATGATGAATCCCTGCCTTGAAGAGCTTATAGGTAAATATGGCACAGCTTAACAAAGGTTATAAATGAAGATGTTCAATAAGGGACACCTACATCTACTATCTTCTTTCTCCATTTTTATCTTTCACTCTAACCTGTGCTTATTTTATCTAATGTAACCTTTCTTTTTATTATTTCATAATGAGGATTTTGGAATACGAGATGTCATGAGCCTTGATTATCTTCAGCAGAATGCTCTAGATCCTCATTAGCAAGAACTTCAGGTATTTTTAACTCACAAGGGCCTTTCAAGAAGTCTTATGCATGGATAAGCCTCTTAAGAAAAATACTTGAGCATATACTAAAATGTATTCCCATTCTGCAAAGCATTAAAGTTCCTCCCTGAGCTTAAATTCCTTTGAGCTCCAGTAGAAGTTACACATTCCTAAAGATAAGCATATGCATAAGCTTTATGCTGGAAGGAGATGCACTGACATTGAGGAGCAAGAGCTGTCTGTAAAGTTGCCTTTTCCATGACGCCATGTGATGATACACGTTAAAGTTGTCGGAAAAACAATTTGGTCACAAGCACGGAAGGAAGATGTTTTAAAATGATACTCACTTTAATAGGAGCAAAAAAAAATATGAGTATTTCACATGCTTAAAAGTTGTTACTTCATTTGGCATCTCTTCTTTTGACAACTAAAAATATAATAGAGAAAATTAACAATTACTGCACAGATTTATGTTCCTTCTCTCCTGCCTTTTGTGACCATGGTATTTTATTTCACTGAAAAGCCTCTTAATGAGACGTACTCAACATCTGAATAAAATTAACTGCTTGTTAAAAATAAATAAAATACACCTTGCAAGGCAGATGAGTAAATGCTTACTAAGGCAGACTTCTTTTTTAGTCTGTTACTGGCAGATCATACAACTCCAGCGAACTGTAACCAAGTGGAGGTCCTTACATTTCTTCTGGAGCTGTCCTTCTCTAATTCTGTCTTTTACCTGTAAGGTTTCAATATTAAAGACAATGACACAAATCAAGATGGGGTGACTTTGAGAAGTTGTGCTTTACTCAGACTGAGTTCATCATAAGCAATGAAAGGGAAACATAAAATCATAGAATAGTTAGTGTTGGAAAGGATCTTAAGATACAGGTCTAATGAAGCCTCCTGGTAGTGAACTGACTTCCTGATTAGCAAACAGTATCCTTTTCTTCCAATTCAGCAAATGTACAAGTTGTGATGCTTTGGTACTATGCTTACTCTATTCGATAGATGTTTGCCTGCTGCCTCCACTAGTGTTTGAATTGCCCAGCAGATGAGGAGAAGCCTGATCTGTCTTCAGATACCCAGCAGGGTGCAACCTGAAACATCCTTGTCCAGGGTTTAGCAGTAGCAGTCACTTTTTTCTTCTTCATAGTAGCTGGTGCAGCTGTGTTTTGATTTTCAGTTGGGAACAAAACTGATAACAGGAATGTTTTTAGTTACTGCTCGAATCTTTTACTCTGACCAAGGACTTTCTGAGCCTCATGCTCTGCCAGGGAGGAGGGGAGGCTGGGAGAAAGGAGGGACAGGACACCTGACCCAAACTGACCAAAGACGTATTCCATACCATAGCACGTCATGCCCAGGATGTAACTGGGAGTTACCCAGAAGGGCTAGGGTTCTCTGGGGGGTTGGAGAAGGTATTTGGTTGGTGCTCGATTGGGTTGGGGTGTCATGAGTTATCTGTTGGTGGTTGGTGAGATGCTGTATTCTTTTCCCTTGTTATTCCCTTTATCATTATTATTATTGGTGGTAGCAGCAGTGATTTGTGTTATCCCTTAGTTACTAAACTGTTCTTATCTCAACCTGTGGGGGTTGCATTCTTTTGATTGTCCTCCCCATCCCTCTGGAAGCAGGGGAGGGCAAGAAAGGGGGGTTGAGTGAGTGAATGAGATGCGTGGCTGGGTTTAAACCATGACAATCCTCTATCAAAACTATACAGTAAATATGTCTCTTCTCTGTGTTACTTGGAAAATCACTGTGTCTGTTGGGATGCTCTGGGACAGATGATTTTCCAAGCACAGTTAATAGCCTGAAAAACAAACATTTCACCCAGACTCCAAATGTTAACGAAAACTAAACAGACAAAATTCCTAGGATCCATGTTCTGGCATTTCTCACACATGTCTGAATTAGACATAATGCAACCCAGACAGAGTTTAAATTTTCCAAGCACTCTGATATGTCACATTCTGGACTGCATTTGCCCTTTCACCATGCTGGGTGGATGCAGGTCTGTATTCACAAGGACCAAGACAGAAAGCCTCTACCTTTCCTGGCAGCAGTTTCATGGAAAGGGTCCAACTCTTCAGCAAACTCCTCAGATGCACGGAACAGCCCCTTAGCTCCTGGTTGTGATCCCAGATAGCTGAAGAGCAGGGGTGCTGGTAGCCTCAGGTAAATTATTAATTTATCTGAAGATTGGTCGGGGTCTTGTGATCTGGTTAATCATTAAAGTAAAAGAACAGTGCTCTAAATAGGATGCAAACATTAAGGAAACTTTACCTATTAATTAAACTGTAAGCCAAGAATGAAAACATAATGTGTAGTTGGAGTCTTTGCTGCAGAGTTAGGAAATGGTGATACAGAATTATGATAAACTTACCTCCAAACCAGCACTGATAAGATAATTCAAAGGAACATAAGTAATTACAGGGATATCCCAAGACCAAAAGGAAGAAGTACAGAGAGAGAAAACAAAAGATGCCAAGAAAAACTTCCTGCTATTGAAAATGCACTAAGCTTTCAGTCCATCTCCTAGGGGAACAGCAAGGCCCATCACTTGAAATGTTTAACACTAGACTGGAGAAATCACTAGAAGAATATACTACAGGGAACAACTTGCTATTGGCAGGAAGATGGACTGAATGCTGTAAAAGGGATTTTTTCTCTAATGTTTACTTTTTATGATAGTCATTTATGTTTTTCCTTCATTACTTGTAAAGGAAAATCTATAAAAGTTATTTGCTTTAGCACAGCATATTTAATTTCTTGAGTGTAATGTATTTGGTGCACTCTAGCAAGCTTTAACTCTACTTCTAGCTTTTCCTCACTCACTTTTCCACATACATTGGTTCTTTACAGTAAAAAAAGGTAAAATCGTCCCAGAACTAGTGAATATTACTTCCTGTGAAGCCTTCTTGGCATGTTTCCTTGCAAAACACAAAGGAAAAATCCATCTAAACACCCCAGATTTGGATTTGGTTTAAGAGAGGGAGAGAATGATGTCAGAGGTTTAAAGGGAGAAGTAAACCAGAGGAGCATAAATGAAACATTCAGAACATGAGAAAAGGAAGGAGGAAGACACTTAGATTTGGGAAAGTGGGAATCGCACACATATACTATGGGAGATGGCTTGCAGCTCCTTGGAAATCATCTAGAGCCAAGCAGAGTGGTAGGCATTGCTGAGCAGCACTGGGTAATGTGAATCTCTGCTTTGGCAATTCCAGTTTCCCATATCCCTTAGTGATAAACTGCATCATTGCTATAAGTACAGAAAAAATCAAAGAGAGAAAAAGTAAAAGTATACCTCGTGATGGCTCCTTATTTCCCTAGTGTAGAGTAGCCAGTGGAGTTAAAATGTTGAGTTATCAAACGAAAGCAAACAAAACCCCTTCTTATTTTTGTGTGTAAAACCCAGGTCCATTCATTGCTCCCAAACTCTTTTCCTCATAGCAGCAAAATCAAAATACCAACTTCCAATGTTAAATAAAGGCATGACACTGAATTTGCTAAAGGTTATTTCTCCCCATCACTCTCTTCCACCTATCTCTCCTAATTGCAGGAGCCCAGGCTGGGTTTAGAGCAGCAGTGCTATCAGGGGGAGAGTGAAGAACAGTGATGCTGGGTTACCCTCTGGGGACATGGCCACAACACAGCCAAAAGGCATCTATTTGACCATGGAGAGAAGTGGGACGAGGAACGGTTTCCAAAGACACAGGCCTCTCATTTTTGCCAAGCAGCTTGACTCTCCCTGCCTGGCTGCTGAGCAAAGGGTATGATTAATGAAAAGATGTCAGAATGATAATCCTCACTATCAGAAAACAGGGGACAGGATTTTCTTTTATTGCCTTGGCAAATTGGGGGGTGCTGTGAAGAGTGAGAAGAGAACAAGAGAGCAAAAAGGAAATAAGGAGAAGGTTTTGAAGGAAGAAAATGGTAATTATATTCATATATCTATACATATATATATATAAAAATACAACCTCCCCTTTGCCCACCCTCTTGAATGTTTCTCTGGTGGAGTAATAAGATACCTTCAGCGTTATAAATAGCAGCACAGATGTTGACAGAAAAATGCTCCCTTAATTACCATACAAACTGCTTTACTTGAGTGAACCGTTTAAAGCGGCCTCCAAAGGAAGTTCACTCAAGCAATTCCACAGATTACAGCTAATGAACAATATTTCCTCGCTCCTATTTAGTGCTCATTAAAATGTAAAAGCCTTTCATTTTCAACAGGCACACAATAAATAATTCCTCTCTCTCCTGCCTGGGAGCAGCCAGGATGGGAGCAGGGAAGGAAGAGACTGGTGAAGGGAGGGGGCTGCTGCAGGAGCCAAGTAAGTGGGTTGGAGAACAGTGGCAAATTCATTCTAGTCCCTGGGAGCTGCTGCTGGTCCTTGTGAAAGGTGCTCTGTGTCTGGAGCTGGGCAGACAGGTCTGGAGTAGAGCAGAGAGCTCATCCTGCCTGAACTGAACAGCAACGGGAATCAGACCTAGCAGATCCACTGCAGGCTGAGAGGAAGCAGGGATTGCACCCATGTTCCCATAAAAGCAGCATGGATGACTGAGAGAGGACAACAGATGAAAATGATGTGACAAAACCCCAGCTCAGGCTGGGGTTTGCTTGGACCCTGTTTAAAATCTATCACCAGCTTCAACCTTGTGACTACCCCGTTGCACAGCATCCCTTTTGTTCTTGTTTACAGTCTTTCCAAGTTGAGCAGAATATTTGGAGTGCTGAGAATTGCTTCATTCTTTAGCTACTGAGATGGAGCATCATACAGTGCCAGCCACACAACCTGTATGTTGCTGAACAAGCAAAGTACTGGAAGGCTAAAGACTAGAGGGGTCTATGTATATAACAGTTGCCACAAGATGAAAGAGCCTATGAGTAACTATTCCCCCATCCCCAGCTTGCTAGGGTTTTAGCTTAATCTACACAATAAAATTTTACCGATGAGATAAATCATGAATGAAAACCACAGCAAGGAAAAAAAAAAACAACAAAAAATCAAAGTCCACAAATGTGAAATTATTATTTTAAGTGGAATTCTAGTAGAGTGAATGACACACAGAGGTACTCACTGGATTCACCTTAGTCACTGCACCTGCCTGCTCAGAGATCAATGGCACACAGAAACAATCTCCCTCAGTTTACCTCTTGAAGTTTCCTTCTAAGCCAAATTCTATGATTGCATAGGTTTAACTCCAGCTGGTGATTCAGTGTCAGTAGCTGCTTGCTTACCCCCACTTCCCACCCCCTTGAGTGGGATGGGGCGGAAAATCAATGTAAAACCTGTGGGTTGAGATAAGAATAGTTTCATAACTGAAGTACAATGTCATAGTAATAATAGTAATAACGATAAGGGAAATAACAAGGGGAGAGAATATAAAACTAAAAGGCGAAAGGGAAAACAATAGCCAACAGTGATATACAATACAATTGCTCATCACTCACTGACCATCCAGCTCACCCCTGAACAGCATTCAGTCCCTCAAGGTCAACTCTCTCCAGTTTCTATACTGGGCATGATGTGCTGTGGTATAGAATACCCCTTCGGCTAGTTTGGGTCAGGTGTCCTGTCTCTGCTTCCTCCTGGCTTCCTGTGACCCTCCTCACTGGCAGAGCATAAGAGACTGAAAAGTATTTGATGGGAGTAAGCACTACTGAGCAACAACTAAAACATAGGTGTGTTACCAGCATTGTTCTCAAACTAAAGCCAAAACACAGCTCTGCACCAGCTACTAGGAAGAAAATCAACTGTATCCCAGCCAAAACCAGGATAATAGGAATTGTTGAGGAAGCAAAGATCAAAAGTCTACAGGTACCTGTTAGAAAACTGAAGAAAACCTATTTCACCCTCTCTAAAGACGAATGGGTAAACCAGCACATTAATGAAACAAAACACTGACATTACACTGGGATATGCAGTAGAACATAGCTGGAAGGATACAGAAACAGACTTTAACAAGCTGGAATTATAGACGGAAACATGACTCTTGCTTCCCTCTGTGGCTGAAGTGAGGGTCTTCACTACCCCTTCCCACAGCCTGTCTTCTTCCTAGTCCACTGCAGGAACCATGGTCCTCTCTGTCCCTGTAGCCAGGCCACGAGGTAGTTGCTCTGTCCAAGCCGTTGTATTCCTGGAGGGGGGAGTCTGGATCTCAACCTTGGCAGGGACTGCCTGAGCAAAATCCCTGATATTAGCATCCCTGAATGGAAGAAACAACCCGAGGAGGATAAAACCCTTCAGAGCTTCCTCCTGTCTTTAATTTCAAGGCTTAAAAAATTGACAAGTGTTATTTCCTGAAGTGATGCTGGCGTACTCTATACCTAAGCCATAAACAAGACCGTAGTTGCATTCAATAATCAGAAAAGAAAAAAAGAAAGTGGGGAACTAAGGTCTTATATTGACCTAAGTCTCAGACCGAGATAAACTTGTCAGGAATATCACTTTGTGGTGACTTTATCTTTGTTAAACTTGTATGTGGGGAAAGGGCTATTCTCACATCTCATCAAGCCACTGTGTCCAGAGGAAATCCACTTGCTGCATTGCCATGCCACCCTCTTGCAGTAAAGTAAAACCTTGGCTCATGGATGCAATGACATTTCTACATCAGGATAATAAGCATAAGAATATGTAGTTATTTATTTGTAATTAATAACTGCAAAAGGAGCACAAAGGAACTATAAACCAGATCCCAGTCCTGCCCATGTACCGTTTGCTTTCAGAAGAGGTGATGCCCCACTCTTACTGTAGTCCCACTGACCAGAATGTGCTAGGGTTTGTGGAGCCCTCACAGCTCTAGTAAAGAAGGAAGGTTACAGCTCTGCAGTATTATTGATGCTTTCAGTACTCTCTGCTAGGCTTTTAACTAAGGTAATTTGAAAATGGTCTTCAACACCCATCTCATTTGCTTTTTTATACTTGCCAATTTAGTGTTGTATTCACGGTGATTAATTAGTTTGCGGTGAAGGTTTATTAGGTAATCTTTGTGTCAATCAAAAATCACAGAGATTTCTGAGCAAAGAACTCCCAGAGATTTTATAAAGATAAGGAACTGATGTTCTTACCTTTGTGTATAAGAAGTAGGAGCTTAGCCTCAACATGCGACCATGTACAGAAGACTTTAAAGCATGCTTTTTAATTTACCTTGCAATTATTTGGTCAGCCACAAAAGCAGTTTGATTCTCTCAGATATTATTTCTGTTTTAATAAGAATATAGAAATAGCTTTAACTGCTCTGCCTACAGCCCATGTTTACTGTCTGATGAACCTTCAGGGCTATTCTAAAAGACCAAGCAGTACACTTCAACAAAGAAAAGATTTCTGGTTTTACACCTTTCCTTATGCAGGGATTGGTAACAGATCCCTTTTAGGGAGAGATGAAAGATTACATCAAATTTACTGTTTCTAATAATGAAGAAACAGCAGCATTCTGTATAAGAAGTAAAGACAGATTATCATCTGCCTGCCCCCTTTACACATGTTTTTACTGGCCTTTTATATTGTTCCCAGCATTGTGTGAGAATTTCCTGCAACCTGCACTGCAGTGTTTTCTATTCATGAGCTTTCTTGTTGATGGACATACCTCAAAAAAGGCAGAAAATAGCAAGAGTCTTCTTTTCCTTTTCAGATAGGTCACTTACCTAATTTACATGAACTTGGTGTCTTCCAGAAGATCTTGAACCTCATTGTGAAAAATATAGTGAAGGTAAATGGCTTTCTTGACCAGAAAAGGTATTACATCGAAGAGGTTGGGACAAGGGCTTGAAGATACTAGCTGATTAAATTACATTATTACATATATGTCATATTATGATTCTTTATAGTATTAAGGTAACATGTAAAAAGATACAGATTAACACTAAGAATGTGACCAGCTTACTACTTTTTGGAGCTATTAGTGTTTAAATTACATAATGTAAAATACTATATACCACTGTGAGAATAAGTAGTAAGTTAACTGGACTCCTTCCTCCATCGCCTCCTTAAGAAAGCTGTGGGTTATTTCTGTCACTCAGAGGTGATGAACAGGCAGCAGCAAAACCAGGCAATAGATTTAGATGAAATTGTACAGATGTACCATTCTTTTCCCCTAGTTCAATTCAGGAGTTCTTTTCCTGGGCTTTGAGATTACAGATCTGGAGCTGGAACAGAAGATAAAGGGCACACAGGGCCACAAATTGGATAACTTTGACATAAGGACAGATAATATGGAACTATAATCTGTTGAATATATAATCAGAGTGTTTAAAAGCAGCTTTTCTAAATTAAAGAAGAAAAAGGCAAGTATATGTCTGTGATAAAACAATTACAGCATATGTTGTACAGCCCTGATAAACACCCCCTCCCCGCAACCACAAACACACAAACCCAATATAGATTGACTCCAATTGATTAACATGAATAGAGACAGACAGGTTTTAGCCGAGAGTTCACCCACAGACTGAGCTTGGCTATGCAAGTGGACTAGCTCTGGAGTGTGTTATTTTAGTGTCACAGATAAAGCAGCTGTATGAAAATATGTTAAAAATTAGTCTGGGAGCCAGAACAATGTGATTTCAGTATAACTTTATTAATCATCATTTTAACATTGCTATTTCTCTTTTAGTTAGAGTGCATTTTATTGAATTGGCTTTTGAGCAAGCTTTCATGGCTTTATCGAGAGAGGTAAGGCTCCATTCAGAGGTTTCCTTTCATGCCTGAGACATGAAATTGGAGTAACCAACAATTTGCACGCGTAATTCCAGCGTACCCAATGAGGTAAACAAAGAGAGAGGCAAAAATTGCATCTGCTGCCATCCTGGTCTTATTGCAGGGGATGAAATGAGCTGTTTTCTGGATGTTGCCCCACAAAACTGTATCACCAGCATTTTGTCTATGGGTATGCAGGAGACACGGGGCCGCCTCACATGACTGTGGTAGATGGATGATACTGATGGCAATCTAACTGGAACATCCTGCCTGAATATGAACAACAGATTTGTCAGTGTGTGACAGGCTGACAGCCCAGCTCCCAGCTGCTTGTCCACTGTTGTTAAATCAGTACCTTGTCTAAGTGTTCAGCAAAGAGGCAATCTGCTTCCTCCATTCGTACAGGCAGGTTGCCAGTTAAAAAACAAGTATTGGCTTTAGGCTGCAGTGCCATAATGCATTGGAAAGATGCAATCTAAACCTTTGTGTACTCCTTAGGCAACAAAGAGCAGGACTTGGAAGTACAGGCTTAGACTTGAGACTATCCTTTTCAAAACAATATGGAGAACTCCACAGGGGAATCATGAAAGAAATGCATGAGGATTTGAAAGCTGCAGATGACTTAATAGAACTTATTTAAGCAGGAAAATATGGCTTATTTTGGTAGCAGGGATGCAAGCTTCTATTACTGTACTAAAGAATGCACCAGAATCTCCTTTCTAATCCTATTTTTAAGCAGTTTATAATTCAACAACAGCAACAGTTAGCTCTAGGCTGACATTTCATATGCAAAGATGAAATCCAGAAGCACTTTAGGGGAAACAATTAGAGAAAATATAAAAAGATAAAATCCTCCCAAAACAATAAAATACCCCAAGAAAAACAGGGAAGGAAAACCCCCATTAATGTACACAGCAGCACTAAGTTACAGAACACAAATAAAGAGCTTATGGGTTTGAGGAGGTTTTTTTCCCTTGTGACAAAGTCTGCAGCTGGTTTAAGTTCTTTAATTTGGTTGCTATTGGTTGAGCATGTGAAAGAGAGGTTTAAAAACTGTAACAATGACAAAATCAACTAAGGAAATCGTAAATCTTAGTATTAATACTAATGCTTTCAGCTTTGGGGTATGGTGTGCATGTACAGCAGCCTCTGAGGTGATGCTCAGTTACCCAAAAATGGAGAAGGATTTACACCATGAGCTGCAACATCTTTTTTGAAGCAGGTTCACAAGGTACATTAAAGAGTCTCTAAATACAGATCTATACATCAGACCTCTACAGGCACAAAAAGAGCTAGTATAGTCTATTGGATCAACAGCCATCATAGTCTCAATTCATGCCCCAATGTGAGCAAGTGGTGTTACAGGGCACTGTTGTCTCTAGGTCAATGTGCAGTCAAGGTCTTATCAAGCCTCACAATTTGCTTCCATTCTTGGCTGGGAGCCTTGCTCAGATCTTCGAACCACTGCTCCTTCCTCAGGCATAAATGTCATGGGTTGTTTCCTGCACCATGGGGAGCCAGCTGCACCTTCTCACCATCTAGGTACTTCTTAGCTTGGGCCAGTAAATCATAATCAGGTCTGATGTATGCAGCCACAGCAACATAGAAGGTTCTTTATGAGCATGTAACTTCTTAAGCATCTTTTCCACCAGGCCCTAGGTCAGGGAAGTATTCTGGTTCAGGACAATGTTTATAAGCATCCATTTCATCTAAAGTTACTGAGATTTAATATTCAATTGTTACCAATGATTGCCCATCTCCATTTAAAAATCTCTCTAAAAAAAGGTTAATAATAATTATATGCATAATGTATTTCAAGACTATATGTACACATTTATATATATTCTTGAAAATTACCCATTCCAAAGTAATCTCCAAAACACATTAGTTATCAATTTATCTTCTTCACAACCCATAGAAACCCTTTAGAAAATAAGGCAAACCTGGGGATGAAGGGACATGTAAAAAGAGCCACTGAAACCTAATAATTTGCTGCAGAATAATATTTTGCAACCTGTGTGGCCTATGTGGAATATATAATGGTTCAGAAAAAAAGACAGAGTTGGCAGGTTTAAGTCTGAATTCTCCTCTTAGTATGAAAACCATGTCTAATGAATGCTGAAAGAAACTTGAGGTCACGTCACACCATCAAGCATGCCAACAGCTAATAAAACAACTACATCTTATGAATAAAATGGGAAAAAATTAAGCCAATATTCTATTATCATACCCTTCTTCAATTCCCTTATAATTACCAAGTATCAAATCAGTTTGTGTCATGATGTTTCCCCTTTCTCAAGCAGATGTATAAGATTTAGCAGCAAGGTAAGGCACTCCAACCACCAGGATTAAAGAGAGAGTGCAATCTGTGGTTTCCAGTGTAGCTGGAGACATTTTTACTGTTTGCCACAATCTAAAGGGAAAGGTGTGGGGGGGGGGGAAATATTTATGTAAGAAATGCCTGCTCTGCATCTCATGTCACTGCTCTTAGGATGTGTCATAGAATTTAAATGTAATTCCGTGACAATTAGCTCCATAATAAGATATTCAGAAATACAATGGTGCATACTATGCCAGAAACTATTTTCTGCTTCAGTGTTTTACTGTGGCTGTACTCCTTAAAGGAGCCAACTATTTTAAATCAAAGCTGCTTTGTTTTCCTTTTCCACATGGAAAAGTAGGACATCAATCTATTCAATTGCTCCCCACTGGTTATTTTCCCATGTGTGGAAAGTAAGTTGTATTACCAAAAAGAATCACTAAAGCACTGTTAAGAAGTTCAGTCACCTCATATATTTCATGTTAGGACATTAATAAAATAATGTACTTGTTTGTTTTACCAGCCTTCTTGATGACTATCTTTAATTAAATCTGTAATGTAATTTTCTTTTTGTTCTCATTTTGCCCATCTTTTTAACCTGGCTGGTGGCAGTGATGTAAATTGCACCTTTATTTACAGCTAGTTTCATGTTTGTTTCTCAAGGATAATGAAATGAAGCGCCTTCAGCACAAGAGTTTTAAAGCAGTTGTGTAAAAGGATAATTCACATGATAATTAATATGGAGGCATCATCTTATTTATTTATCATGACGCTGATGCTAATGGAAAGTTATTGAGATGTTGGCCAAAAACATAGTAATGGCAAAACATTTCTGACCTAATGTTAATCTGATCCAACATTTACACAAATTGATGAAAAATTTCTCTTGAATCCAATGGGCTTTGAATGTATTTTTAGGTAGCAATTAAGAACACAAAAATACCTTGCATTATTTAAAGGATTTTTCTCTCCCAATTGCTAATCACATACTAAAGTATTGCCTTCAACAGCCTGAGACCTGAGGGAAGGGAAAGGAAGTCAATGGGTCAGATCTGTGTCTCCAGTAAACCTGTAGCTCTGTTCCTGGAGTTTCCTCTCTCTTCACTGTATATAATCAGGAACAGCAATGTACACCCAGAGAAAACATTTTCCCCTTCCCTCTTGTTTAAATTCAGAGGGAAGGGGGCTTTTGTATGTGGGTAACCATTTTTGCCTTCATATTCCCCAATTTCAGGATGATTTTCAGTCAACATGATATTATGAAACCTATTTAACTATGCTTAAGATCTCTCATTTAGAGTTAAGTGGAAAAAGAGAAGGCAAAATTGTCTTTGTAGATGTTGAGAAGAAATTCATTGCAAGCAATCATCATTTAATATCCAGGGCTGACTTTTTGAACAAGTGCTTTCTCCAAATAATAAATGAAATGAGTTGGCATTAACAATAATACCCTCGAATATGAATGAGGAAAACAAGAATATTAAACCAATAGAAACATTATAATACAAACCCCTGCTATATACAGGAGGGAGTGGCTGGGTAAAGCAGCCTACAACAGATCCATGAGTGCATATGGAGCCACGGACTCTTGTATGCCAATGAGATCAGCTGGTAAGTATTGGGACCTCTTAAGGTTTATTTTACCTTTGCCTTCTGTTGCTGAATGTATATTGGATCTCATTCTAAACAGTGGGTTATCCTGTTAACCATAAGGTGACACACAAGTGTAACATATTGGTTAAGCAAACTAATTCAGGTTATGGATGTGAAGTCTCTGTTCAAAGCTGATGTCAGTGTTTTTCAGGGTCTGCACGTTGGTACAAGGTTCACAGGACTTTGGGAACTAAGCAGCACTATGATTTCATAGGTTGCCCATAGAAGTTGTGGCTGCCCCATCCCTGGCATTGTTCAAGGCCAGGCTGGATGGGGCTTGGAGCAACCTCATCCAGTGTGAGACGTCACTGCCCATGGCAGGGTGTCGGAACTGGATGACCTTTAAGGTCCCTTTCAACCAAAGCCATTGTATGATTCTATGATCTAGGTGCACTTTAACAGCACTGCTACTTCTTTGGTCAATTTTTTATTTTACATGTATATGTTATACATTACATTCTGGATTAACCACATAACTTCTGAAAATTACTTTGCCTTACGAACTCCGCCACACTGACTAGCTGCATAAATAAAACATCAGAGGAAATGACGAGTGAATTGGCAGGTTGAATACACAAGTTCCAAACAAAATGACCAGCAACGTCAAGATTAGTCATTAAGCACTTCACTGGTTGAACTGTCTGTTATGATCAGTGTAGACAATTACTTTAGACTATCATGTTTCTGTATGGCTTGACTTTCACAAAGGTATGTGTTACATCTTCTCCTAAACATCTGGATGCTGACAAATATAAAGCAAAATATTAAGGGGAGAATATCAATCAGGACTGACCTAAACCCACTGCCTGCTCTCGTGTTTGGGTTGGATTAATGTTACACCTTGAAGCTGTCACAGAAAATGAGACACAAAGGGATGTGCAGATAACTAATGCATAGGAATAATCTGGGTTTTCTCTGGGAGAACAGCATCACAGAGAGACTAAACGACTTCACTGAGGTCCCTGTGAAAGCCTGGTGTCACCTCTAATTAAATCTCCAAAACAGTTCCTTAAACATGATGCTACCCATGCAAAAATGCAGTGGCTTTGAGAATAGGAATGCAAACCCTTATATGTTGTGAACTTGGCTACTCCTTGAGTGCTAACAAGTGAGAAACTACTCTGCAGATGAGTGCCTTTTTCCTATACATATCAATGTTCCCTGACCTGCTCCAAACATGTTGCTGCAGGAAAAGAGCTGGTGGGAATACAGGCAGCCTAGTACCATCCTTGTATTTCTACCTGACTGCCCCAGACCTCTCGCTATTGGATCTAGCACAGGTGGGGAAGCTGAATCCTACCTCCTCTATTGCTAACATAAAGATAGTGTAGTTTTAATTCAGTGTTTTAGTGACCTTATGCCAGTTCACAGTACAAGAGTGTTTTTTTCTTAAATCAACAAGTGATTCTAAGGACCCTTGAGATAACTGCACTTCATCTTAATTATGTATGAAGTACGTCCTCATCCTTGTTATTATTTCAGCTTTACTGGAATTTGCTATGGCACTCTCCTTGCCTTCTTGGGGTATTTGCTACACAGTCACACTTATTGTGGGTGTGTCTAAAATAGGAAAAAAAATAGGGATTTTGAGGAAACTGCAACATCCAACATTTGTTCAGCATCAGACTGCAAAGGAAAATGCTTTAGCAGCACATTCCTATAGGCTGATGTTCCAGACCCTACAATCAAATGTGAGGCTGTATTTGGAAGCAATTATACCAGATGGCTGCATATTATGGAAGGTTCAGTGCCACTAAGAAATTCAGGATGATAATAACAATAAAGAACGACTTCTTCATGATTTGCTCATGGCAAAACTATGACTCTTTTTAAAGGTGATGACCAAATATTATTTAGATTTCAACAGCCACTTTGGATGCTTGTTTAAAGCCAGGCGACAGCAGCATGTGGCTACATCTCACACTGCTTAGTATGTGTAAAGCAACAGGAAATCTTCAGTCTGAATGGGAGTGGGGGAAAACAAAGCAGTGATTCACCAAAGCTGAAATCTTTGCCTTGTTGTATACTGTTCTTCTGAATGCGCATGTATCATCACACAGAGTAACTGCTGAAGACTGGAATGAAACACTTCTAGATGGCATTCAAGTTAAAAAGCTGCTTTGTCATTATGTGCATATGTATACACAGAGAGAGAAAATACAGCAGGCCCATTTTTGGAACATTCCCCACATAATTTCAATACAATTGAGACAACAATGTCTTTTTGTTGGCAAGTCACATCAGAAAGTCTGCTAAGGAGGGACACAGCAGCCCTGCCATAAAGAACAGGAAGAGAAGGCAATTCTCCTTGGTCAGATGTTGCTGTAGTCACATATGAGCATTACTAATCTCTGCTGTTTATAAACACTGAATCACAATATTCAGAAGGGATTTAGGAGGTAAATTAACAAAAATATTGCACTTAATGCTCTGAGTTTGAACTGAACATTCAAAACTGTAGTAAAATCACTCTCTGCTCAACCATCTACAGCAATTTATCTTACAGATACACCTTCCAAGATATGCTTCTTGTAGCCACTTCACATATTTGCACTACTTTACCCAAAAAAAAACATGATAAAAATCTTCCAGCAGAACAGTCAGTCAAAGCTAAAGTGGTAACAAAACTCAGGGGCAGAGAACAATGAAAGTGACTTCATGACAGTAACATAGAAAGGGTATTTCAGACTCTTCCAAAACACCTGCTGCAAAACCATAGAATGCAATTCAGTTCATGTCATCCACTTCCCTCTGACATTTTGATCAAGAGCTCTTCCACCCATCGCCTCACTTGAAGTCATCACACAACCCACTGGCCACCTCCAAACAGAGGTAACAAATGGAAGTTCAGCTTCGAACATCCAAAGTAACAGAGCATCTACTGCTGTCTCCCAGAGATAAGCCTTTTTATGTATTCCTTCTCCCACTGACAGAAACCTTGACCCACAATGAAGCTGCCTCTTGAAATGTGTCAGCCTGTGCCATGTCTGGCAGGACTCCATAAGTTTGGTTCCCTTCAGGGACACAGATGTCTTCACATGGGGCAAGGCTCCCTTCTCTGCCATCCTACTCTTGAAGCAATGGCAAACCCCTTCTAAAGTTGAGAATACAGCACCTTGTGAAGATAACTTGGACACCATCGTTTATGAAGCAGACAGCTTTATAACACAGTTTCTTTTCAGCTCTGTAACAATCAGGAATCAATTGCACAGATTTCTGCTAATATAGGCATATATTTTCACATCATTTCTTTCTTCATGTCTTCCAATTGACAAAAAATCATAGAATGGTTTGGGTTGGAAAGGACCTTACGATCATCTAGTTCAAACCCTCTGTGTAGCTTCCTGTGTATTAGACAATGATTCATGCATGAAAGCTATTGCCAAATCAGCTATCTGGTGTTTTGTCAGAACTTTCTTAAATTCATCATTTGCCCTGAAACTTTCTCTGTAACTGGTAAGAAAGTGGTAACAGTGCAATTCACAGTATATGTCCAACGCCAACCATCTTTTGCTTTGTTGCACTGGAGATCCAATACACAAAGCTGCTTCTATTTGTCATAAATGTATATAGTCTGCAGTAGGGTACAGCTGTGAGATATCTTTCTCAGCAATATTGATGGCTTGATGCCTTTTTACAAACGAGGATATCAGAAAAGACTTAGCTCAATAGTCCTAAATGATTATAGTTAGAATACAGAAATTATTGAACTATTTATTTCATATATTTTTATGGAAACTCTGCTTATTTAAATACCCTGCACACACTGAATTCCCTGGTTATGAAAAAAATGGGAAGAAAAACACTATTTGCTTTTAGGTAATCAGATTCTGTGGGATCTAATCCTATATCCTATTTATGGCTGTGCTAGCTATTCAAAATTAAAATGAACCTTTCATCCGTGTGTATCATAAATGGGCATTTATCAGGATTATATGATTTTGCAATCCATCTGAATATGTAACCAGAATTTGTTTTCTTTCCGTTTCACTATGTAATTACCATGCAACAATAACAAAAGTGACACGTTTGAAGAACAGATAAAATGCTGTAAATTGGCCAGTAATGGTGATATTTCCTCATCTTCTGAAAAACCCATTTATTCTCTCTCTCAACAAATCAAAGCATTGTCAGCCCATACTCATCGTGTGGCCAGAGGGGCCCTACCAATTTCCAGATGTAAGTGAATACTGGAATGCAGATGAGGGCTACTAACTAAGGCTTTCAACCCAGGCAGCTGGTCTTAGCTTGCCTCAATTTCTAAATCATCCATAATGGGGCCAAGACCTCCAAAGCACTAAAAAGAGCGAGCTGACATGCTGGACAAACTGTTAATTTTTTCCTGAAGAAGCTGCTATATTGCACATCTGTCACTGCTGTGCAGACAATTACTCACAGAGTGGGGAAAAAAAACATTTGCTGCTTGTTTCTGGTGTAGTTGTTAACAGGGGTAATGGAGAAACACAAGAGCATGAGAGCCACGGCAGGAAGGCTTCTCAGCCTTCTCTCTCCCTTTGTATAAGTTGGATTTAGGAATCAAAGCAGCTGAAAGCGTCCATGCTCTGCAGCGTACAGGGTCTGAATTGCTACGATTAAACCCATAACTTAAATCATCTGACATGGGGGTTGGAACTAGATGATCCTAAGGTCCTTTCCAACCCTAACTATTCTATGATTCTATGATTCTGCAGCTGTATTAGGGGTGCAAGTTGCAAACATTTTTGTATTTCAGCTACTAACTGCCCTGAAAATGTGCCTCTCTAAGCTGTTATGTTGCTCTGCAACACACATAACATCAAACACCATCACTGTGAGATGATAAACACAATATGCAAGACAGATGAGAACAAACCTGCTGAAAGTGTTATTCTTCATGCTACATTTCTTAAATATCTATTTAAATTAACAAGAAAAGATCCAGGTATTAATTGTAAAACATCCACAAATTTTAGCCCAACAGGTACTCAAAAAATCATTAATCACTGTTCTGAGCCAAGAGGGGAAAATGATTGCCAAGGGTCCAAAGCAGGGGCAGCAGCCAGCCTGAAGTCAGCACTGGAGATACAGGGAGCAGGGCATGGCACTGCTCAGTGGACAAGAAATCTACACAGGTAGGTCCTCAGAACAATATCCATTGAAGCTAAATAATCCTTAAAATTTCCAACCTTCAACCATGATAGCCAAGCTGGCTATTAAACATTTAGTGTAAATTTGTATAAACTATTCACCAAAGACATGCCTGTCTTATGGAGTGGGTTTAATATCTTAATTATTAAATCAGCATACAGAATGATGAAAACATCAGCAAGTGCTGTTGCAAACCCTCCTGATGGCAGGAAAACCTTGGCACAGTAACTTCTTCTTGGTCTACAAAGCTTCTTCCCCCTGGTTTAACAAGTTACATGATCAACTGAATCAAATACTGGGTTTCAGGCCCAGGTCTGCCAAACTTTTGGAAGTCTTGACTTAGAACTCTTCCATTAGTTAATTACTTCAGTTTAAAATCATTAAATGCATTAAGAAAATAAAGCATTACCTTCACAGATCTTTTTCCTTTCCTCTGGCACGGGAACATTGTTATTATCACAAGCACTCATCTTAAGTTGAATCCAACAAAAATCTTCAAATCCATTTTGAAGGAAGATGGGTTGATACCAGTTTGCAGACCACAGTTCTGGAAGAAAGGCCCTTATTGGGGGGGGAATGGGCAGTCAGGGCAACAAAATACACCCCATATTCTGCAGGATAATTTAAGAACCATCAATAAAAGCTCTTGTGTGGAAGAGTGAACTATGAACTGGAGGATGCTTTATGCTGTCTGACAGCTCAAAGGCAGAAGACAACTCTAATATACAGGTAAACCCAAAAGTGGCAAGACTGGATCACACCCTTGGCAGCAAGTGGAACTGACTGGAAAGAAACTGGGACCTTAAAATGTCAGGTGTCTGTGCTTAGTAGGAGACCAGCAGGAACCTTGACAATTCACTTGCCACTGATTAAATATTATCATATTGATTACACATTATCATATTATCATACCTGTTAAATAAAATGGTATTTATTACCAGGTGATTGAAAAATCCACTCAGCTAAACCTGACCACTTTGAGGATAACTTCTGATGAAATCTTTGTCACATTAAACTGACATCTTAAAATACAATAAAGATGATGAACTTGGATTAAAAATCATAACAAAGAGCATATTCGTTTACAAAAGTTCACAGTGATGAGAAAGTGTCTGCTTCCCTTACTGCAAAACAGATCTTAGTATTTACTAGGGCTAAGTGTGTAAAGTGGATGAAAAATGCTGCAGAATAGAACCAAACTTCCACTTGTGCCTCTGGTGACTCCTGCTTGATCAGGGTTAACAGGACACCAACTCTTTAACACTTCCTTTGAAAACTGCCTCAACAACATCCAAAGCAACAAAACCTGGAGAGAAACCCCAACATCTTGATTTCTGGGGGAGTGGGACCTCACAGGCCTCACAAATCATACTTGATTTTCCTTTAGTTTCTGGGGTTTAATTGCATTCCTTTATATGACCTAAAAATGCATTTTGTGAATTGTGTTCTGTTGCTGTTAACAACTACTCTTGTGAGGGATCCAAATGATCTCAGCCCACTGAGGCTGTATTTGTAATACCTACAGTAGCCAAAGAAAAGAGTGGCTGAATTGGAGCAGCCAGGAAATTTTGGCCATGATCCCACGTAAGTTCCCTTCCCACCTACCTTCCTGACCCTTACTTTTTCCTTCCTTTCATCAGTATTTACCATGAGAAATAGCTGCTGAATGCGGCCCCACACGAACAAAAGGAGAGCTCTCATTCATTGTGCTCTTCAGAAAATGACTTTTTATCCAGGGAAATTTCTTCAGACTATTTCTCTCTCAAGGTATTTTTCAGAAACAATTAGGATTGCAAAGGTAGTATATAAAGTGTCACAGAATTTTTCTATGGCTTGAAAAATAATTATCAGCTTATTTGCATTGTTAAATGTTAATTAGCTATGAATAGTAATTCTTTCTTCTAACACTGCAATACTTCAATTTCTCATTACAAAATAATTTCAGCTCTATTAATTAGTTCTAACAGTAACTCATAGTAATGGATGACACCTTAAGTGAGCCATTAAATGCACTTTACCACTGATTAGGAAGACGACAACTAAAAAAACCTGGCTAGGTTTACATAAAGACAGAATATGAAACAATACATTGCAGATTTATTGACTTCCATAGAAGCAACTCACCCCTTTTTAAGTAATGCAGGCTCTTCAGAACATAAGAGGTTTTTGTCATGCTCCTGTGAGGTATGTGGGGTGACCATTTAACAAACTGCCTAGCATTTAACTACTCTTCTCAAAATGTTATGTTACACCATTCTCTGTAGATACAGAATCATAGAATAGTTAGGGTTGGAAAGGAGCTTAAGATCATCCATTTCCAACCCCCTGCCAAGGGCAGGGCACCTCACACTAAACCATGTCACCCAAGGCTTAATCCAACCTGGCCTTGAACACTGCCAGGGATGGAGCACTCACAACTTCCTTGGGCAACACATTCCACCGACTCACCACCCTCACAGCAAAGAACTTCTTCCTTATATCTAACCTGAACTTCCCCTATTTTAAGTTTGAAACCATCACCCCATGTCCTATCTACATCTATATGCATGTATGTGTGTTTGTGCAGACACATACAGGCAAATAATTTTCTCAACTACACAGTAAACACCCATTAGTTAAAATCATCATTTTCTAGTTTTGCCTTTTTGATTCACCATGCCCAAAGACAGTGCAGAGATGTGGTTCAGGCCAAAATGATCCAAACAGCCACTATCTTGGATGGTGACAAATATCACTACAGGATACTTCCCTTTCCCTTTAACCTTTTTGTCATGATTCGGTAAAATTCAGTCTTGTAGTGGTTCATTTGGAATGATGTCTGTTGCAAACCACTACAGAAAAATCTGCATCTGTAACTGATCCTGCATGTCAAATGTATGAGCCTTGAAGAGGAACCACATGCTCTGTTCCATAGTGACATGGAACAAACCCCATGGTTGTGGCTACCAGACTCCATGATCAGCATATTTGACCCTTCTGGGAAGTCCAAGCTTGCACTTACCAAGATGCTACTGTCAACACATCTCAGAAACTGGTTCTGGCCCTTCTTTAAGCCTGAAGCAATTAACCCATTGGAGTCCATGTGGGGTCAAAAACATGTCTGCTGGGGCTGTGGTGATCATGAACAATGACAGCTTAAACTCAACTTGAAACCAAAAGCACAACATTGAAAATTTGCATATTTGCAAATACAACCACAATAATTTCTAAGAAAAAACTGCCAAGTTTGTGCATGACAGAAACCAATGGGAGTATGGTGAACAGCAGTATGGGGCTTTTAAGAAATCCAGGATCTAAATGCATAACCATCTTATGAGAGGAAAACCCATTTGTCCTGATTCTTCAAAGAATCATCTTGTACCACTTAAACTTGCCTGATGAGATATGGTGAATCCACATTACAGGCTATTTCCAAGGAAGTTGAATGAAAAACAACCACAGCTCATTAAAGCAGAAAACAAAACCCATAGAAATGGACCAGCAGGGAGAAATCTGAGGTCCAGCATAAACAATATGAGATGTTCAAGAAGACGAGGAAGTTTGAGAGTGGGTAAATACAGACTAAACTGACTCAGCTGACTCACTAAGGAAGTTGGAAGGATTCTAAGTGGTAGATGCATGAGAAGTTTAACTTACCTCAGGTATTAAAACTGTCAGCATCCTTCAAAGGTGGGTCAAAACATTGAGTCTGGTTTGTCAAACACTTTGACACCTTTTTTGTAGATTAAATACTACTTGTGATATTTACATTTTCCTTCTGAAGCATGTTTTCCCTTACTTATCTGCACACAAATTCAACAGAGATTTCACATTTTTCATTGTATCACAGCCTCAGCAGTGACTTTGATCCCTTCCATTATCTAGGATTCTTACTTTGCTGCTATAAGATTTCTGAATTGATGAAGTTTTATATTCTTCCCCTTTTACTGTTACTTTGCTGGAATGAGAGTGTCCTGGGTTCAGCAGTTGCAGTCAGTTTTTCTTCTCTTTAGTAGCTGGTGTTTTGACTTAGCTCGGGAACAAGGCTGATAAGGCCGATGTTTTTGGTTGTTGCTGAGTGATGTTTGCCCTGACCAAGGACTTTGTGAGCCTCATGCTCTGCCGGGGAGGAGGGGAAGCCGGGAGGAAGGAGGGACAGGACTGTACTGACAGGACCAAAC